>PVLD010005394.1:0-112624 GCA_004027595.1 Dinomys branickii | reverse complement strand
TGCAGAGGCTGCTCCAATGGTTACTTCTCTTTGGGAGAATGTCCCTTAAGCTGTCTGCTGAGATTTCCGCTTCTACTCCCTACCCCAAGACCTGGCCAGGGCGAATAAACAGCTCGCCACCCCAGGATTCTTGCAGATAGGCCACTCAGGTGTTCCTCCCTGGGTGGAGCTCCTTCCCCTCTCACAAAACCCGTTGGGGCGCCTAAGTAGGTCTTCCCACCCGGGAGATCCCACAATCCTTAAAGCTGCTTTGATGTCTCTCGCTGGGCTGAGCTTCTTCTCGATTCAGGAAAAACCGGTTAGAGCGCGCACTTAACTCACCCTGTGATCGTGCAGACAGGAGTGCCGTTCAGATGTTTTTCCCTGGATGGAGATTTTCCCCGACTCAGAAATCCCGCCGGCCAGTCGCTGTTGCTCCAGTTCGCGCAGCGCTGGCTGCAGGGGTGGGGTTCTGAGCGGGATCCCGGAGCGCTGCCCGGTTTGGTGCAATTTGTCCCAGTAGCACGTTCTCTGTCGGGTTCAGGAGCTGAAGCCGTTCTTCCCTCCACACTCGCTCTCTCGGCTGGTCATCTTCTTCCCGGAAGTCCTTATTTCTGTCTTCATATTGCTATATTTCATTGTTTGGGTGGTAATCCTCTGGGAGGTTCTCTCTCTGCTGCCTACCCGGTCGCCATCTTCCCGGAAGTCCTACAGTTAATCTTTGAATTGTGCTGGACATTCAGGATGGGTGAGACACCAAACTTTTTCCTTTGAACCTACCTGCTGAGAATCTCCTTGTGCTTGAACTAGCAGCATTTCTATATATCTGTTCTCATGCTGAACCTGGTTGCCCATCCACCTCTAAACTCTCTTTCTCTCGTTGTTAAAGGAATTTCCACTGAAATACACTGTCTATGACATTTACCTTTGAAAACAGCTCCTGCTTCCCAGTAGTCACTAAGATAGTCTGAGTCTATCTGTGCATTGTCTTTTGTTTGTCCTGGTTTTTCTCTCTGTGCCTGGTCTGGACTTACTACTTTTCTTTAAAAAGCACTTTATTATGGAAAATTTCAAATATGCTACAAAATAAAGAGAATAGTATAGTGGGCCTCTATGCACTCAGATATAATTATCCTTATTATCCTACTCCTCATTCCCATCCAATTATTATTATTCTACAGTTACTTTCTAAGTAAGGACATACCACAAACCTTTGCTGTAAAAATTGAACAAATACACACATCCTTTTAATCCATACTTCTGTCGTGAGCTAGAACATTTTCATCTCCCCGTTTGGGTTCCTGCCCAATTGCTCCCATCCTCTAAAGGATATTCTGTTCTGACTTTTTAAAATCTTAAATTAGTTTGGCTGTTTCCCAAGTTCATAGAAATGGAACTATACGGTATGGACTCTTTGGTTTCCAGAACCTTCATTCACCATCGTGTCTATGAAATTCCTCCATGTTGTTTCACATAGCAGTTATTCATTTTTTTAATATCATGTATGTCAAAAATCCACTTAGGGAGCTCCAGTGATCCACCATTCTCTCTGGAATAAGGTCAAAATGGGCCTGGCATTCCTAAGGACCCACATCAATTCCCCATATCGATTCCCTGTCTCTTTCTTGACATTCTAGGAGCTGAGCACTTGTTCTTGTGGTCCTAAGGTCCTGCAGGATCTTTGCCTACAGAGCGCCATCTCACCTGACTCAGCAGCTCATGGCAGTGTCCAGCTCACAGAGAGACTCACAGAGATAGCAGAATAGTTAGTCAGTGCTGTGTGGTATGGAGCCCACATCTGTAAATTCTGCAAAATTTAGTAATCTGAGCAACTACTTTGAAGATAACAATATGCAATATAGTAACCATTGTTCATTTCCTATCATCTTGTTCTGAAATTGTGTATCATTTTTATTTTTTCTCTCTTTAAAATTAAAAAAAAATCCCACTTCCCTCACTCCAGCTTCCTAGAAGGTAGGAGACTAAATCAGGAGAGATCTCTCTGGATGCTAAGATTCTGTGAATTTTTCCCAATTGACTTGGTCCAGAAATCCCACATGACTTGTACTACTGTCAAGCAGCGAGAGGATTCTGAATCAGGTATGGGAAAGACCACAGGAACAAGAACCAGGTATTCCAAGACTTAGTCTCATTTTTACCATGTACTGTGTATTCTTGAGTAGATTTATCTCTTAAGCCTCCTCTGCTCCTTTTAGGACAGTAAGAATGCCTATGAGGGACGATTTGATGATCACAGAAGTCAAGCCTACAATTACCCTGGAGATAGAGTTTCATAAAATATTAAACTAGGTGTACTATTTCTTTTTTATGGGCATGACCTTTACATTTTTTGTTCTCCTCTGTGCACTTAGTGCTGCTGCCCAAGTACAACTCAAACATCACTTCTTTTCTCCAAGCCATGGATATCAATGACAGTAGCCGAAGTGCGGTCGGACCAGCGAGTTCCTGCCTGAGAGACCTCACCCTCTAACAGTATGAGCTGATCTCCAGCAACATGTTTGCCTAAAGTAGACACACCTGCTTGAGGTTATCCCACTGAGTACTCTACAGGGTCCAGCCAGCACAAAATGATTTTAACAGTGGTAAGTGTGAAACTACACTTTTCTATACAGAAAATACAATCTCTTCCTTATCTCACAGACAGTTAATTTTTCTTTGCCTCTACATGTCTCTCACAGGTGCTTTTTTTTTTTTTTTTGGACAGGCTCTTGCTTTGTTCCAGGCTGGCTTGGAACTTACAATCTCCCTGCTTCAGCCTCCCAAGGTCTTGCTTCTCACAGGCTTTTAAATAAAGAATAAATAAAATAACAGGTGTATAACACTTAGACTTATATCTAGCACACAGGAAAAAGCTCAATAAATATTACACAGTGTCATTGCCGTTAATATTATTACCTATGTGTTAGGAGGTTCAGATACCCTGGAGGGATGTGAATTCCACACCATATTCTTCAAAGGTTTGAAATGTTTTTCACAGTCATCAGATGATTTTATTTACTCATCCTTAGAAATATGTTCTAAATGGAAGCCAGGTCGCTAAAGGTATACAGCTTCTTCCTCTCTTTTTGTCAATTAGAAAGCACATCTCTTAGCTCCTCCCACCCCACAGGTCCCCCCATGGATCCCCTCTATGGCTAGCAGCAGAAGTGGGGCCAGCGAGACTCCTTGTACTACCGTGATAAGAAGGGAACGAGCTGGCGAACTCTTGAGGGGACAGAAGCTTGATGCTCCTGTCAATGCCCTTCACGATGAGTGAAGAAGAGAGAAGAGAAGAATGGCTGTAAACAAAAGGAGGGACTGTTCAAGAAATGGACCCTTTGAGAGGCCTTCAAAGCCACCCTTTCACAAAGCCTGGCAGGGGTACAGTATCGAGGCTGGATGGAAGCCAAGCACGGCCTTAATTTATTATTGCCAAGCTGTTGCTTCTATCTGCCAAGACTTACTAATTGGACTTTTGTTGGTCTAGTTACCCTGCCTGAGAATCGGAGCCATTGTGAGTCTGCCCTCTGAGGCCTGGTGTGAGATGTGCCAAAAAACAAATCCAGGTTGTGGCTGATTTCCCTTCCTGCTTCAGGTTGCTCTCTTTCTTTCAAGCATATTTTTGGGTTGTATTTTTTTTTTTTTTTACTTGGTTTTGTGTACTTATTTATTTTCTCAGTTCCAACCTCAAGTAAGTGTTTCAGCTGAACCACGGTGAAGTTCACTGACCCAATGGGAAGAGTCCTATTGAGAGGTCCGAACTTCCGCAAAAAGACCTGCGTGGACTCTCCCTTTCTCAGCCTTTCTGTCCAGCCTCAGCGAGCAGCGCCCACCGTCAGCTTTGGCTGTGCAGGGAAGGGGGGCTCTAGGCCATTCATTCTCAGGAGCAGCAGCTTCCAGCATCACCTGGGAATTTGTTAAAAGTACCACTTTGTGGGCCTTGATCCAGAGCTCCCAAATCAGCGGCCTGTGTTCTAACGAGCCTCCCGACTGATTCTGATGTCCACTGAAGTTCAGAATTAGAGTTCTGTGCCAGAGTGTCTAAATCTTGGCACAACTGATTTTTAGGCTAGACGAGTTTTTGTAGTGGGAGTAGACATGGGTACTGAGGGATGTTTATTGAGTAGCATCCCTGGTCTCTACTCAGTAGACACCAGTAGTCCCCCTCTCCCGTACCCCAGTGTGACAATCAGAAATGCCTAGGTTCACTGCCAGATGTCTTAACATTAAGGAGGTGAAATCACCGCTAAATGAGATAATGAGCAAATTACTTGCTGTTCCTCTGGGCTCTGGGCTTTTCCTTTCTCTGCTTATTGACAAACAACTGCCAACCTGGGTGGCGCCTTAACACACGATGATGATGAATACAAGAAGGTGTAACCACAAAACAGCTTCCTGCAAAGAGATGGAGGTTTTCCATCTTGATAAATCCTTCCTCTGCATCCAGCTGCAGGCAAGGGCTTCTTATTTTAAGAGCTAGTTCTCGTGCTCAAATCACTTAATGTAATCAAAACAACATAAAACAAACAAATAAAAGTCTTAGGACTTTGCCCCCCCCTCCTCTCCTAATTTTGTTTGTTACCACGGGGAGAAGAGGTACCCACACTGAATTTGTAATTTCAGATGGTTCGGTCCAGCACAGAGTGCTAGGAGTGGTATGCCTGTTAATCTTCTCCCTCACCATAGACACAGGACCATCTTTTGGCTTGTCAGAGCGAAAAGTTCCTAATATGCATTCTATAGTGTTTCCACCTTTGGCTTCTAGTGTTGTTACATTTACATCTAAAGGGTAAGGAAACCAGGAAATTGCTAGGAGGCTTTCAGGGTTTTTGACAATGCTTTCTCTTCACAAAACTGGACTTTGATGGACTCAGCCAAATCTCAACTCATTTGCTCATACAAATGCCAGTGAAAGGTCACAATCCCTTTATTTATTTAGTTGGAATCTACCAAGCCCTTACTACATCAGCATTATGCTAGGTGTTCAGCATGTGATACAGAGCATACAGCCTCTGTCTTTGGGGAGCTCATTATCTGACCAAAATAGAAGCCATTTGAAAGAGAACACAGGGCCTGATCTAGGAGGAAGCCAAGCACCATGTGAATATCCTTCACGGGTGAAATCTTAGTGCCTGGTACATGATAGAGACTGAATAAATATTTGTTGAATGACTCTTAGGAGGGAATCATCATCATTCAGAGACCAAGAATAAATCTAGCCAAAGAAAGTCACTTAGATTTTCAAGGAATAAGCAGGAGTTGAGTATGGAGAGAAAAATGAAAAGGTGATTTTAGACGGAGAGCACCGGTATAAAGACAATGAGATGAACATGCATGATAGGCCTGGGAAGACTTTATGACTGAATGAATTATTTGCAGAAATATTCCTGATTGTACATTTCTCTATGACAATATAAAACAACCATTTTGTTATGATTATGATTTTATGGGTAAGAACTGTGGAAGGGTTTGATTGGATGGTTCATCTCACATTCGCTTGGCATACTTTCTGTTATAACGAGAGCTGAAGATTCACTTCTGGAATGGCTTCTTCATGGTTATCTCTGGTGCCTAAATGTTCCTGGGCTTTTCCTCATCTCTACGTGGTACCTTTGCCCCAGGACTTTTCCATGCGACTTGGGTTTCTCATATGGCACTCCAAGGACATTTGAGCTTCTTACATAGCATCCAGCTTCCCCTAGCACAAATTACTCCAAAGCCCCAGGCAGAAATTACAATGCTTCTTATGACCTAGCTTTGAAAGTTTTCTAACATATGTCTACCACCTTGTCATGATCAAGCCTATTACTACCAACCAGCCCAGATTCAAGGAGAAGAGTGGAACAGCCCCTTCCTCTAATGGGGAAAAGGTTTGCATGCAGAAAGAGGGAAGGAACTCGATGGTAACCATCTTGAAGAACTTTCTCAAGTAGACTCCAGGGATAGACAAAGGTGATCTGGACAGTCAGTCATTAAGAACTTAGAACAGCAAGCTAAGTGGGCAATGTGCCCTGAATTATGTGAGAAGGCACAGAAGGCTCTGATTGGATTCACTTTTGGATTATCAGTCTCTGGCAGCTACAGGGAACGGTGTGATTTGTGACAGATAAGGGAGGAAAGAACTACAAGGAGATCTCTAAGGCCCGAAAGAGCAAGGGCGGCTCCAGGGGCCGAAAGCTGGGTGATGAGAGGAGGTGAGAGTGTCATAAAGCGTGGCTATGAGGAAAATTCAAGTTACCCAAGGACTTATGATACCTCCTCTTCCAATACAAGCATTTCCCCCTTCAAAACAGAGAAGAAAGGCATCATTCAATTCTGGGAACTGACTTGGGGTGGGGGGGCTGGTTATGGCAGCTGGCAACTAAGCCTGCCCTCAAAGGCTTAATAGCCACACTTTCTCAGGTTTGTTAGGTGTTACCACTGAGGAAAACAAACAGAACTGGTGTGAAGACCATTAGAAAAGGCCCTTGGAACAAAGACTCCATTTGGCAGCTGTTGCCCAGGGCTGAGTGAAAGAAACAAGAGAGTTTGTTGAGCAAACATGAAAGGAGCCTAATTGATGCAATTAAGGTGAAATTAAATAAAGGAAAGTTTTAGCCCTGAAGTTCAAGGAAAAGTTTTCACGGGGGTGTCACTCCAATAGTCATTTGGTGCTTTTAAATAAGCACAGGATGTGGGCAATTGTCCTATCTGACCCTCTGGGGTAAATGAAATCAGGTGTGGTGATGTGGAGCGGCACACGTGTGCAGCCCTACAGCCCCAGTGGTGGCCCGCTCTGGGCAGGGAGCAGGCTGGGGCTGGTGCGGCGGAGGACAGAGGCGCGTACAAGGGGAGCAACTCCCGCAAAGCCACAGCCTCTTGCTATCACGTTATCCCAGTTTATTTACTTCATAATATTACCATCTGCATTAATCTCACATATTAACAGGCTGACTAGTTTGCTCTCTATCCCTTCCACTCAAATGTGCGTGCATGTGCACACGCACGCACGCACGCACGCACGCACGCACGCACGCATGCACATGCTGTGAAACACTGGCTGTCCTTGGGGTAAAGCTTCTGAGATGTCTGACTGTGTTCTGATCCCCAGTAGTAAAACCCAGAAGCAAATATCTGTGTATTACAAAGCACTGCTCAGATACTTCCAAACTATCCTAAGGGAAACTGATTCCTAAAGCCAACCTAAAGAAGCACATTTATTTAACACACATTTATACGGTATTTACTATGAGCCAGGTACTCTGCTGAGCATTTTACAGATAATAATTTATCCGATCATCATAAGGACCTTTGAGTTAGGGATTCTCTCATCTACATTTTACAGATGAAGAATAGGGGTAGAAAGTAGGAAAGCATGTACCAGCGCACTGATACACAAACTGTGATTCGACTGTGGGCATTTCAGAAGGAGGGGAGAATACTTTGTGAAAAGGTCTTGGTCTTTTACCAACAAACATACACAAATTTAACAGTACATTACAAGCAAAACCAGAGGTTTAAAAGAACCAGGGAGGGGCTCAAAGGCATAAAAACCGAGTTCAACGTTTTTAGAAACAATTTGAGTTTAATTTGTTCATTTCACAAATGGAGAAAGTGAAGTCTAGATTAATAGTTGTTAAATTTAATGTTCATTAAAAGTGCTAAGGAGCTCACTGGAAACACAGATCCTGATCTGCTCCTAAACCCTCAACAGAGGCTATGAATGGGTGAATATTTGATACATGGATTCTAGCATGAAACTCGGACATCTTTTATTGACAGATTTAAAGGCGGGAGTCTGTCTTCTGATGATTTTGATGCATATGTTTCATGGACCACCCTTTGAAATATGCCAGCCTAGAGCAGAAAGGCTGCTCAGGCCACACATGGTCAGTGGCAGGTCCCTCCACTCACTGACCCACACTCATATATTACAAATGATCTTTTAAATGTCCTCTGTACATCTAAAGTCAGCTTATAGTTTAAGAACTTAATCCATATTACATATGATATTATGGATTGTATGCATTATAAATGACTTAGTTAGGATGACACTTTCCCGTCTAATTCTTTTTTTTCCTTGTTTGATTTTTAAAAGTAATCTCAGAGAGCGAGGCACAGAACTTCAAGGACATTAGCATCCCTTCATTTTTACCACTTTGAGAGCAGCAGCAAAAATGGGAAACGGAAGTTTTGAGCACACATGCCCTTGGCATGTTCTCAGAACTTTCTGGGCTCTCACAAAACTAATGGAACAGAAGCTTCAATATAATGTTGAAAAGAATTGGTAAAGGTGGACAACCTTGTCTGGATTCCAATTTGTTAAAATAAAACTGTCTTTCACCATTAAGAATGATGTTAGCTGTGTGCTTTTGTATATGCCCTTTATCACCCTGAGGAAGTTTCCTATTATTTCTAGTTCCTTGAGATTTTTAGATGAATGAGTGTTGGATTTTGTCACATCCTTTTTCTGAGTGTATTGAAGTGATTGTATACTTGTCTTTTAGTGTATAAATATAATGCACTACATTCATTCGCTTTTCATATATTAAATTGACCTTGAATTCTGGGATAAACTCCAGTTGGTCATGATATATGCTTCTTTTGATATATTATAGGTACAAGTTGTTATGATCTTGTTCACATAAGGATTATGCTCATGAAAGGTATTGGTTTGTAGATTTTTCTTTCTAGTGATTTATTCTACTTTAGGATCAGGTTAATACAGGTCTCATAAAAGAATTTAATAAAAGCTTTTTATTTCTGTGGGTTTTTTAAATTTTAAAGATAATAAAAACAACAAAATAATGACAACATAGATTTCAAAAGCAGCACAAAAACAATAAAAATGATATAGGGTTTCAAAACAAAATGATAAGAATTAACAGTGCTTGTTATATCACATATTGTTACATAAAGATAATTTTAAAAACATTAAAAATGATACAGAGCTTCACTAAACATAGTAGGAATTCACCAATGGTTGTTACGTTGCATACTGTGTCTTCAAATTACTTATTCAGATTGCTAGATATAAGCATGAAAAATTGGTCAAAAAATTTAGGCATTAACTATGCTTTTCAAAAAACCAATAGACATCAATAGCACAATTATCACAGCTCTCTGTATATATTCCCTTCTTTCCTTTTCTCCTTTTCCTCATCCCATTTGCTCTTTCCCGTTCAGCAATTTCTTTCCCTTTCACTATATCTATTGTATGTTTTGGATTTTATTTACTCTTTCAGGTCCTTACACTAGGAAGACAATACAATATTTACACATGTGGGTCTGGTTTATTTCACTCAAAGGTATGGTCTCTAGTTGCATCCATTTACCAATAAAAGCCTCAAGTTTATCTTTTTTATAGCTGAGTAATACCCCATTGTATAAAAATACCACATCTTTTTTATTCATTCCTCCATTGATAGGCATTTGGTTTATTTCCAAGATTTAACCACGATAAATTGTGCTGCTATAAACTTGGGTGCACATATATTGCTGTGGTATAATGTTTTTAATTCTTCTGGCAAAATACCCAGAAGGAGAATACCTGGGTTAAGTGGGACCTATAATCCTAGTTTTGTGATAAATCTCCACACTGATTTCCACAGTGGTTTCACCAACATACACTCCCACCAGCAGTAGAGGATTCCTTTTTCCCCACAGCCCCTCCAGCATTTGTTCTTGGTTGATTTCTTGATGATAGCCATTCTTTCTGGGTGAGATGGAATCTCAGTGTTGTTTTAATTTGCATTTCTTGAATGAACAATGGTGTTGAATATTTTTTCATATATTCATTTGCCACTTGTATTTCTTCATCTGAGAAGTGTGTATTCATCTCAGATGCCCACTTTTTGATTGGGTCTTTGAATTTGGGGGGCCTGATGTTTTTAATTCTTTATATGTTCTAGATAGAGGTCCTTTGTCTGAAAGAGAATTGAATAAAATTTTTTCCCAATTTGTGGGTTTTCTTTTTACTCTGTTGGTGATTTCTTTTGATGTGCCAAACCTTTTCGATAAGCTGAGATGCCAGTTGTTGATTCTTTGAAGTATTTCCTGTGCAAGTTGGTTTTAGTTCATGAACTCCCAGCCTACCCCTATGTCTTACAGATTTCTACCTACTTTGTCTTCCAGTAAATTTAGTGTTTCTATTTTAATATTTAGATTTTTGATCCACTTTGACTTTAGTGCATGGTGATAGACATGGGTCTAGTTTTAGTCTTTGGCATGTGTTAAGCCAGTTTTTCCAGCACCATTTACTAAAGAGGCTATCTTTCTTCCAGTGAGCATGATTGGCCCCTTTGTCAAATATAAGGTGGCTGAATGTATTGGTAGTTGTGCCTGCATCTTCTACTCTGTTCCATTGATGCTCAGGTCTGGGTTTTGGCCACTACCATGCTGATTTTATCACCATAGCTTTGTAGTGTAATTTCAAGTCAGGGATTGTGATGTCTCCTGCCTTTCCTTTCTTGCCCAAGATTGCTTTTGCTATTCTATGCCTCTTCTGGTTCCAGATGAAATTTAGGAATGTTTTCTCTAGATCTGTGAGATATACTAATGGTATTTATTTGGGATTGCATTGAATCTGTACAACAATTTGGGGAGTATGGCCATTTTCACAATGTTGGTTTTTCTTACTCATGAGCAAAAAATATCTTTCCATTGTTTGAAACCCTCTTCAATCTCTTTTTTTCAGAACACTGTAATTTTCATTGTATAGATCTTTTACTTCCTTTGTTAGATTGATTCCTAAGTATTGCATTTTTATATGCTATTTTATATGTGTGGGTTTCCCTAATTTCTCTCTCAGAGTGTTTGTTGTTTGTGTACAGAAATGCTATTGATTTTTGAGTGTTGACTTTGTATCCAGCTATGCTACTGAGCTTGCTTATTAAGTCTAGAAGCCTTTTGGTGGAGTTTTTGGGTTCTTCTATGCACAGTATCATGTGGTCTACAAATAATGATAACTTCACTTCCTTCTTTCCTATCCTTTTTCCTTTTATTTCTCTCTCTTGTCTAATATTTCCAGAGCTATATTGATTAGGAGTGTGACAGTGGGTATCCTTTTTTTTTTTTTTTTTCGGACGTCCTTGTCTTGTTCTGGATTTTAAAGTGAAAGCTTTCAGTTTTTGTCCTTTTAGTCTGATGTTGGCTGCTGGTTTGTCATAGATGGCTTTTATCAGAGTTAGGTGAAGACCATCTATTCATCTATTCCTATTTTCTGTAAGGTTTTTACCATGAATGAGGGTTGGGCTTTATCCAAAGCTTTATCTGCGTCAATTGAGATGATCATGTGATTTTTTTTCCTTTAGCTCTATTGATATGGTGTATTACATTAATTGATTTGCATATATTGAACCATGCCTCCATTCCTGGGATGAATCCCACTTGATTGTGCTATATAATCTTCTTGACGGTTTGCTGCATTCTGTTTGCTAGTATTTTATTGAGAATTTTGTTATCTGTGTTCATTAAGGAGATTGGCCTGCAGTTTTCCTTATGTTGGGTCTTTGTCTGGTTTTGGTATCAGGGTAGTACTTGCCTCCAGGAATGAGTTAGGGAGGATTCCTTCCCTTCCAATTTCATTAAAGAGTTTGTAAATAACTTGCATTAGATCTTCTCTCCATTTTGTGCAAAATTCATCAATGAATCCATCAGAACCTGGGCTTTTCTTTGTTGATAAGTTTTTATGACATTTTCAATTTCGTTGGCTGATACTGAGTTATTCAGGATTTTTGTACCTTGTTGATTCAGCTTTTGTAATTCATATGTATCTAGGGATCTGTTCATTTCCTCTGTGTTTTCCATCCTAAGAGAATACAGATTTTTGAAGTAGGTATTGATGATCTTCTGAATTTCTACAGGACCAGTAGTGATTTCATCCTTTTCATTCCTTATTGCATGAATTTGAAATTTTTCCTTTCTTTTTTTGATAAGGCTGGCTAGGGGTTTATCAATTTCATTTAGTCTTTCAAAGAACCAACTTTTTAAAAATTTTTTTATTTTTAAAAGTATGGAAAACCAAACAAAAAATATCAACAACAACAAAAGAGGAAAACATTAACAAAAAGACACAAAGTAGCAAAAGAGCAGTACAATCAAAATTGAATTATAGACAAAGTGACAGGGAGTCACCAATGGTTGCTACACCACACATTGATAACTTCAAAGTGCATGTTTCTGAAATCACATAGACATACAATCTTGATCAAACAATCATGAACTGAAGAACCAATTCTTTGATTCATTAATTCTTTTTATTGTTTTCTTAGTTTCCATGCATTAATTTCTGCTCTGATTTTTATCATATCCTCCCTTCTTTGGGCTTTGGGCTTAACTGGCTCTTCATTTTCTAGAATCTTGAGGTGCAGCATAAGGTTGTTTATTTCTGCTCATTTTGTTTTCCTGATGTGGAAGTTGACCATGTATATTTCCCTCTGAGCACTGCCTTCATTGTATCCCACAGCCTCCAGTAAGTTGTATCTGCATTTTCATTTGATTGTAAATATTGTTTCATTTCTTCTTTAATCTCATCTGTGACCCGTTGGTTGTTCAGGAGAGTGTGACTGAATTCCCATGTGTTTATGGGATTTTTGCAATTTCTTTTGTCATCAATTTCCAATTTCATTGCACTGTGGTCCGGCAGTATGCATGGGGTACTTTCAATTCTTTTGCATTTACTTAAGCAGGTTGTATGGGCTAGTGTATGGTCTATTTAGAGAATGTCCCATGTGTGGCTGAGAAAAACGTGTATTCTGATGTTGAGTGGAACACTCTGTAAAGGTCTACTGAGTCCATTTGTTCACAAATTTTGTTTAGTTCTGTTATTTATTTGCTGATTTTTTTGTCCTGTCGATCTGTATCTTTGTGACAATGAGGTGTTAAAGTCTCCTGTTATGATTGTGTTACTGCTTATTTGATTTTTCACATCTTTTAAAATTTGTCTTATATAGTTGGGTGCTCCAGTATTTGGTGCATAGATATTTATGATTGTTTTCTCTTTCTCTTGCAGTTTTCCCTTAAGAAGTATGTGTGACCATGTTTATCTCTTTTGATCATTCTTAGTTTGAAGTTCACATTGCAAACAGAGTAGCTACCCCTGCTTTTTTCTGGGTTCTTTTCACATGGAGTATTGTTTTCCAGCCTTTGACTTTCAGTCCATGAATTTCCTTTGGAGTTAAATGTGTTTCTTGTATACAGTATATTATTGGATTTTGTTTCTTAATCCACTCTTCAGTATGCTTCTTTTGAATGGTGAATTGAGACCATTTATGTTAATGGTTATATGTATTGACTTATCTTTGTCATGTTATTTTCCTTCTGTTGGTTCCCTACTTTTTCCCTCTGTTTAATTACTTGCTCTGCTTGGTGGTTCCTCTGTATTGTTGTTCTTGAAATTTTGGTCATTTATATCAAGTTCTCTGTAATGTTCTACAATGTTCCAATTTTAGTAGATTCTTAACTATAGGGGCTTTATACTTGATTTTAATAACATGTCTTCTTTCTTTTCTCCCCTTTAGTAAATCTAGTGTTTTTTTGTTAATTTTGTTGATATTTATAAAGAATCAACTTTTCTGTGATTAGTTTCTTTCTGTTATTTTCTTTTTTTTCTCTGATCTTTATTCATTCTTCCTTCTACTAATTTTGGATTTTATTTCCTTTTTCTTCAGTTTCTCAGGTTAAAACCTTAAATTATTGATACAAGTCATTTTCTTTAAAATATAAGCCTTTAAACCTATAAATATTCCTTCTAGGTACCACTTTAATTGAATGCTGTAAGTTTTGATATGGTGTTTTCATTTTCTTTCAGTTCAAGACATTTTATGATTTCCTACAATAGTTTCTTATTATGCTTATGGAATATTTTAAAATATTTTTACTTGGAGGTCATTGGAGATTTCCAATATTTCTTTCCATCAATGGTTTACCATTTCATTCCACCGTGCTCAGAAAACATTTCTAATGACTTTGATTCGTCTAAATTTGTTGAGTTTTTTAATGATAGAGAATATGGCCTAACCTGGGGAAGTTCCATGCATGTTTTTAAGAATATGCACTCTGCTGCTATTGGGCAGAATGTTTTAGAAACACATATATGCTGTGTTAGAGAGCAGTAGCTAAAATGATGAGCAGGATATATTTTATTTATATATATCTATATATATCTTCTTTTTTCTCTTTTCCTTTCCCTCATCCCAGTTGTTCCTTCCCTTCAAGCAATTTCTTCCCCTTTCACACACAAAAAAGGTACAATTTTTTTTTAAAAGATGTAATTCTTGCCCTTTAAATGTGTAAGCAGTAGAGTTCTACCCAAGGACAATTTTGTCCTCCTGCTGGGATGTGGCAGTATCTGGAGGCATTTCAGTTGTCACACATGTGGACGTGCATTACTGGCATTTAGTGTGTAGATTCTGCTAAACATCCCTCAATGCATAAGATACTCCCCATACAGAGAATTATCTGCCCTTATGCAGTTCCAAGGCTCAGAAACCCTGTGGTATAAAACATAAAAGGCAGCAGTGATTTTTTATACTATGTCAATTGTGGCACTGAGGCTCAAACTGATCAACCCTTTAGAAATTACCACAACTCTCACATATTTACTTATCTGCCTTTATCCCTAGACTGTGAGTACTCGTGGGCACTGGGATTCACTCAGAACTTTGTGGGGGTTAAAAAGAACAGGGATAGACTTGTGTTTCAATTCTATTTCTACATACTAGGTGTATGAGACTGGGGTCTAGTTACTTGAGCTCACCAAACCTCAATTTGCTCACTGGGAGTATGGTGAAAACTTAGTAAACTCATTGAGGTGGGCACTTGACAGAGTGCTAGCACATTTGGTCATTATCTTAATATTGTTATTATTGTATCAGTCACTGAGGCCAACACCTTGAAAACCTGTGCAAATGAATCACTGAGTGATTAACTATCTTCTCTCATTTTCCTTACCTGTGCAATGGACTCGAGCCCTACAGAGTAATCCTAACTGGGGTGAAGCTTGTTCATTATTCCTTGTCCTTACTTTCTAAAGAAAAGTTCATGTGTGCCCATAGGAACAGGACAGGAGCCCGAACAGACAAACCATCTCAGGGCAAATAGAGATTGACCTTAATTTCAGCCTTGTATCTCCTATTAGCCCAGTATGAAATGGTCACACAAAATGCAGCAAGGTTCATGCCGCAAGAATTCCCATGATATAATTCCCTCAGCATCTCTCTGAATCAACTTCTACACTTTTGCTCCGAAGAGGGAGCTCTATCTCCTTATGGCAAAAGTCTAGAACAACACTCTCCCCTGCATTCCTGACTTTTGGACACTTTCTCCAAACTGGAAATCTCTCCCAGGTATATTCCTCTCCCTGGTACACAATCCTTCGGGATTAATATTGAAAGGTTGTGGACCTGGTTGTGGTGCTACATGCTTATAATCCTAGCACTATGGGACTCAGAGGTATGAGGATTGCAAGTTTGAACCCAGCTTGGGCAAGTTAGTGACAGCAAGATCCTGTCTCAATAAATAAACAAATAAGTAGGTCTGTAGTTCTATGTGAAGGCCGTGGTTTCAGTTCCTACCATCATGTGCACATGCACACACACACATTTAGACCTCTCCTTAAATCCTGCATGTTCTGTCCCTGTCTATTTTTGAGCAATCCAGCAGAAATCACATCTATGAAGGGTTTTGTTAACTTTGAAAGAGGTAGATAAAGGCTCAGGTTTGCCAGCCTTACTATATTTGCTTTTGGGAGAGGAATTTATAATGAAAGAAAGAACATCCCAAACCTTAACAAAACCCCTTGGTATATAAAGCAAGATTCACGTGGCTTCAGGAAACACTAACAAACCAGCAAGACATGCAGTGAATGATGAGGAGAGAGGTTAAGTCCATCTAACACAGGGTACATTTGGCATTTTATTGAGTGTTATCTTTCTCATCTTCAAATGGAAGTGATCCTATGGACCTTGAAAGATTATAAGGAACCAATAAAACTTATTGTGAACACCTAGAATGGTAATTGTGACGGAGTAACTGTTGGTAGTAGAGATACAGATCTGAAACACACTGTATAAGCAAGCTTTCAAAGGTACAATTTTTGATTAAGATCATTAATTCTACAAATATTTATCCGATATCTGCTGTGCCCTGAGTATTGATAAATGCGGGAAATACAACATGGAGTAATAGAAACACTGACTCTTCCCATGTGAAGCTCAGAGGCTGATAGGAAATGCAGAGCACTGAGCAGTAAGCATGGAGTATGTGTAGTGTGGTGAAGCCATGTGGTCCTGGGGAGACAAGGAGGAGCTTTTCAGAGGAGGAAACATTACGCTAGAGAACTCAAGGTTGTGTCAGAGTTAGCCAGGGAGGTGACAGTGCCATAAACAGGTAGGATGTTAGAGTGGTGAGGAAAGCACTCAAAAGCACGATTTAGAGGGAAAAAGTTCAACAAGCGGCAGGGAAGTGTCAACAAATTTGTCCCCAAGAAATCACTTTTTGATGCTACTGTCATTTTTATTTTATAATCCCAACCTATAGTCTGGGGTAAAGCATGCTGTCCAGCCTCTCCCGCATACCTCAGCCTTTTTACACTGTTTGGATCTGCCTCTATAGCAAAAAGTGTTTTCCTAAAGCACATAGCGCACGTGGCAGGTTAGAAGTGTCAGGGAATGGACGCTGCACAGGGAGGATAATTCTGAGCTGTGTTTGGAACACGTTCACAGAGTTTCCTTTTAGGGTTAGGCTTCAATAGCTCTTTGTAGAGCTGACTTAGCAGCACACCGTGTGGTAGCTACTGTCCTTTCATCACTTCCTCTACCTTTCTACCTATTATCCCTGCATTTTATAAATCAACTACATGCACTCAAAGGCTTATCTCAAGGTTTGTCTCCAGAACCCAAATTAAGATACTTAGTAAGCTATGGAACTGGATAGAAACTCAAGTGTCAAGGGCTGGAGGTACAGCTCAGTGGGCTAAGTGCTTGCCGCTGAGCACTAGGGCCCTGAGTTCGATCCCCGGTCCCGGGAAAAAAAAAAAAGAAACTCAAGTGTCAAAGTCATATCTTCTGCTTAGTAGCTGCACAACCTTGAGCCAGCCGCTTAACCCCTCTGAGCTATAGTTTGTTCCTCTATAAAATAAGGATGTTAAAAATACAATAAGAATGCTAATAATAACTTCCTATAAAGTTGTGTGAATATTGAGTAAGGAAAGATATATAACATACCACATGACCTATTCGTCATGTGGTACGTTAATGTTATTATCAATTTGACCTCTGTTATACATGAATGAAGATAAGTAGATAATCGCAAAGGGGTTGTGGATTCTAAATAAAAAACTACCTCCGCTCCATTCATTCAATGGCTGGCAATGTCTCTGAGGACCAAGATTTCTCACATTCAGTATTTCAAAAGAAGTATATGTATAAGGGAAGTGATTCTGCAGTTGATCCAAAACCAACAGAACTTTCCATGTGCCGAAGCTAGGTTCTCTCTCAGGATCTTCCTTCCCTCACCATGACACAGGCTTGAGGCATAGTCGCTGAGGATTCCAGCCTGGAGCTCAACTCTCCAACCCAGCTCTCCAACAGCACCAAACTGCAGGAAGCCAGGCTTCTCATTTCCCTCTGCACCGAGTCAGTCAGTGTGTCCCTGACCAGGGTGTGATGCCTTGCAGGTACACAGAGAATCTCACAGGAGGTTTTCTCTTGTAAGGCGTCCCTGAACTTTCCTGATGGTGTGTATGTGCCTCACTGAGTCACACCATTACCCTCACCCTCCCCTTCCAGCAGCATGTCCAGTGAACACTGCAGTCCAGAGTACAGTCGGTTGCTTCACCTCTTTAGTGGCTGCCATAATGTTTATGACCCACATTCTATTTTAGAACAACTTAAGACATTGTCCTTTTGATGACTTCTGCCACATACATATACATATAGATACATAGATCAATAAGTATTTGCTTACAAATCTGTTATTTACGCTTCAGGGACAAGAGCAATGGCTTAACTTATTTCACCATTCACTTATTCAACAAATATTTATTGAGTAGAGAGCATTTATGGGTATGGTTTGTCCTCTGGGGCTGGCTGTGAAGGGGGATTCTTAGGTAGATACTACATAAGACACGGACCATCTCTCCAAACCCATTAAGCCTCACTGTCCTCCTTCCTCTTGCTTCCTCTATATACCTACCCTCTAGGGCTATCCTTGTACCATTCTTAGAGGATAGAAGGTTCACCCATCTCTTCTAGTGTCTTTTCTGTCTATTTCTATAGATAACCTGAGAGCTCACTTTTTCAGAATTTTTGGGCTACTTTCCCCCTGCTCCTTGGTATGGAATAATAGAGTTTGCACTGCCTCACCTCCACAGGGGACAATTATGAGTTGGATAAAGTGAAAAATAATTAAATCCATCAGAAAGTGCTGAAGCGAAGAGGATCCAAAGGCTAAGAGGAGAGAAAGCACAGAAAATTGGACAAGTGTGCTGATGATCTGCAACTGCTTTTTCCTTGACGGCTGGTGCTGACTTTAGTCAGGTGCTGGAGGCAGAGAATGTATGCATTGCCCAGGCCAAGATTTACCGCTGAGACACAGAGGAACCAACAGAGTGTGTGGCAGTCAGTATTTTTTATTGTTGGGGTGACAAATCTGAGATTTATGGTCCTCAATTATATGTCCAGTTTTCCCTTATGACATTTGCTGAATTCTTAAGCTATGTGGGTAGAAGGTTAAAAAACAGAGGCAAAACCTCTGTCAAGCACAGCAAAGTTTTCTGAACCATTTCAATGTTTAGGAGACAAAAATTAGAATTCTGCGCCATTTAAAAAGAGGAATCTTGAGTAAAACCATCTCTCTATTGAAGTTCTTTGAGAGAGATTCCCAAGGAAGAGGAGAGAACTAAAGAGAAACTGAGTCTCCCCAGGCTGTAAACAGGCTTGATTCATTGCGGACCCTGATTCAATTCAGGTAAATAACCTCACTCTATCTACCTAAAGAAGAAAAGAAAATCCTGTTCTAGAGCACTTGCCATGTTTAGATATAGTGTGGCGTATCAAGGAACAGAACCACAAGACTGAAAGTCAAAAAAAAAAAAAAAAACAAATAACCTAGATAAGGCAATGGAAATTAAACAGCTGATGATTCAGGTATCGGAGTTAGCATTAAGGATATGCATAAATATGACTAAAGTGTTAAAAAAGCAGAAGGGTGCATAAGGCACAGTATGAGCAGAGAGATCAGCAGAGGATGGAGGAAGGACATAAGGGGTGGAACTCTTGGAAGTAGAAAGCAGGGACAGAGGAAGAACTAAGTAAAATACAGATACAAAGTCGACAGGAACCTCGATGACTGTAAGAACCCCAACGAGTAGAAACATCATATACCATAAACACGAACCAAGATTAGTGATAGCAATAAAAGTGAAAATGGAGGAAGGGGAATTAGTGGAATTCCAAGTATCTTTTCCAACCACAATGGTATAAAATTGGAAAGTAGTAAGGAGAGTTTCGGAAATTTCACAAATATATGGAAATTGCACAGTATGGTCCCAAATAACCAGTAGGTCAAAAGAGACATTAAAGAGTAAATTTTAAAATATCTTGAGACAAAAATAGAACATGATGTTTCAAAATTTGGGGGATGCAGGAAAAGCAGTTCTAAGACAGACATTTACATCAATAAATACACGAAAAAGAAGATCTCAAGTAAACAATCTGATGTTACACTTCAAGGAGACAAAAAAGAAAAGCAAACTAATCAAAACTTAGTATAAGAAAGAAATAATAAAGACCTGAGAAAAAAATAAATGCAACAGAGACTAGGAAAACAACAGTAAAACCAACAAAACTGAGAGGTTTTTTTTAAAGATAAAATCAACAAACCTTGAGCTAGATTAAAGAAAAAGAAAGAAGATTTAAACAAAATGAAAAGTGAAAGAAGAGACATCACCATTGGTACCACAGAAATACAGAGGACCAGAAGAGACTACTTTTAAAAATTATATATATATACAAATAGGATAACCTAGAGAAATGAATACAGATAACATACCAAGCCTAAATCATGAAGAAATAGAAAATCTGAAGAGACCAATAAGGAGCAAAAGAAAAAATGCAATCAGTTATTTAAAAGTACCCCATCAAAGAAAATCCTGGGACCCTAGAGTTTCACTGTCAAATGCTATCATTTACAGAAAAATTCCAATCCTTGTCAAAATTTCACAAAAATATCAAAGAAGAAATACTTCTAGACTAATGTTTTTTTTTTTTTTTTTTTCTTGTTTGTTTTGTTTGTTGGTGGTACCGGAGATCAAACTCAGGACCTTGCATTTCCCAGGAAGGTGCTTATTCCACCGAGCTATATCCCCAGATCCCCTAAACTAATGTTATAAAGTTAATATTACCTTCATACTAAATCCAGTTAAGGATACCATAAGAGAAGAAAACTACAGGCTAATATGCCTGATGACTACTGATGCAAAAGTCTTCAACAAAACACTAGCGATCCAAATTTGACAGCACATTAAAAAGACCACCTACCACGAACAAGTGAAATTTATCCCTTGTACGCAAGGATGATTCAATGTATGCAAATCAATAAATATAATATACCATATTAACAACAAGAAGAACAAAGCCATTTAAACATCTTGATAGACACGGGAAAGGTATTTCATAAAATTCAACAGTTTTTCTTCATAAGAATTTTTTTTTTGATACCGGGAATCAAACTCATGACCTCAGACTTTCCAGACAAGCACTTGTACTGCTGAGCTATATCCCTGCTCAGCTCCATCCCTGATCCTCCTCTGTATTTCTGTGGTACCAGTGGTGATGGGTCTCTTCTTTCACTTTTCATTTTGTTTAAATCTTGATGTTGAACTACTGACTTCTATCACTTTACCGAAAGGAACAACTAATGACTAATTATTTGATCAATCTTGCATGTCTCTATTTGTTCTCCTGAGAAGCCACTTTGAAAATATCAATATGTAATACAACAACCATTGATAATTTCCTACTACTTTGTAACTCTGTATTGCTTGTATTGTTCTTATGCTATTTTGTAAACAGATGTCTGTTAATATATTTTCCTTCTTTTAATTTTAAAATAAATTTTCAAAAAGGAAAAAAAGAAATATAGATACATTAGATACAGAAAGAATGAACCTCAAAAAGATCAGCCATAACAAGCCCACAGATAACATCATACTCAAAAGTAAAAAGTTGAAAGCTTTTCTCTCAAAAATGTATTCTCACGTGCGAAGCAAGAATGCTCACTTTTGCCATTTCTTCTGACCGTAGTTGCGTACTAGAAGTTCTAGCTAAAGCAATTAGGCAAGAGTAAGAAACAAAAGGTACCCATTAGTCCATTATTTAGGTTTGAGTTCTGGAGGCTCAAGGGCAGGTCACTGGCACTGGTTCAACGCTAGTGAAGGCCTCTCTGTGGATGGTATCACAATCATAGGAGTGTATGCAATACGGACAGATCAAGTCCTTCAGTGAAACAGGAAATCAGAGTGAAGGGAGGAGCCAAGGTTGCTCTTTCTATAAAAGACTTCTCTAGAGCATCAACTCGGGGTCCCATAAGAGCTGCCTTAATATCCTTAGCAGCATCCCCCAGTGAGTTCCCACTGGTCCAGCTCTAAAAGTGCTCCACATTTCAATGCTACCACACTGAGGACCAATTCATGAATCCTTAGGGAACAAGCCACATCTTAATCAAGGCATCATCCAGTTGGAAAGGAAGTTACATCGTCTTCTTTGGCAAGTGATATGACTTTGCATATAGAAAACCTCACCAAAAGCAATCTGAACTAATAAATGAATTCAATAAAGTTACAAGATTCAAAAACCAGTACATTTCTATGTACTAATAATGAACTACCTGAAAAATAAATCAAGAAAATAACCCCATTTATAAGAGCTATAACCTAAAAACGTAGGAATAAGATTAAGGGGGCAAATATCTGTACCTTTAAAACTATAAAGCATTCATGACAGAAATTGAAGAAGACAAAAATAAATGGAAAAAATAGTCCATGTTAATGGATTGAAAGAATTAATACTGTTAAATGTTTATATTAACCAAATTATCTAAAGATTCAGTACAATCTCTATCAATATTTCAATGACATTTTGCACACAAGTTAAATAAATCTTATAATTCCTTTAGAACCAGAAAAGGTCCCCAAAACGTAAGCAATCTTGAGCAAAAAGAAAAAATACAGAAGCATTCCACTATTGGATTAAGGAACCTACTACAAAGCTAAAGTAATCAAAACAACATGGTGCTGACATAAAAGTAATCACATAGACTGGTGAAACAAAATAAAAAGCCCAGAAACATACCCAAATATCGATAGTCAATTGAGTTTTGACAACGATGCCAAACACATACAATAGGGAAAGACAGTCTCTTTTATAAGTGATGCTGGAAAACTGAACAACAGTATGAAGAAGAATGAAAGTAGATCTTCAACTCACAACATGTAAAACAATAAATTCAGATAAAGAAAAATGGATTAAGGATTTAAATATAGTCCTGAAACTATAAAAGTAGAAGGAGAAAATCTGTTGCCCTGGGGTTTCCCTTTATGATATTGGTCCACAGTTAGGCAATGCTGCACACGTGTGTGTGTGTGTGTGTGTGTGTGTGTGCGCGCGCGCGTGCACGCTCGCACGCGCATGCATGCAGCAGGGAAAGGATATGGCCCCCAAAGCACAGAAAGGACGACAAAAATAGACAAATGAGAATTCACCAAACTAAAATGTCTGTATACAGTACAGCAAAGGAAAGAATCAACAGATTGAAGAGAAAACCTACAATATAGGAGAAAATATTTTCAACACATAACCTGATAAAGGGTTTATATTCAAAATGTAGAAGAGATTCAAACCACTCAGTAATAAGAAAACAAATAGCCCAGTTGAAAAACGAGCTAAGGACTTATTAAATAGCTCATAACAGAAAACACACAAGTAGCCAACAGGTATATGAAATAGTAAAATCACCAGGAAAATATAAACTAAAACCACAAGACATCACCTCACACTGTTAGAATGGATGTTACCAAAAGACAAAAGATAACAATCCATGTACAAGGTTGTGGAGAAAAGGGAATTCTTGTCTGTTGTCAGTGGGTATATAAATTATTATAGCCACTGTGGAACACAGTGTGGAAGATTCTGAAAAAATTAAAAATTATCCAGCAATTCCACTACTGACCATCTATCCAAAGGGTATGAAGTAAGGCTATCACAGAGATCTCCCCCCTCCCATGTTAACTGCAGCATTGTTCACAAAGACCAGAATACGAAATCAGTGCAAGTGCCCATCAATGGATGAATGAATAAGGAAAATATGGTAAATACCATAGAATACTCTTCAGCATCACCCACACAAAAAGGAGGAGACCTTGTAATTTGCGACAGTAAGGATGAACCTGAAAGACTATGTTAAGTGAAATAAGCTAGCACAGAGAAACACATGCTATGTAATCTCACTTCTATGTGTAAAATTTTTTTTAAAAATCAAATTTACCTAAATACAGAGTAAACTGGTGGTGATAGAGGCTGAACATGGGAAACTGGGAAATGCTGGGAAAAGGACACAAATTTTCAGTCAGACAAGAGGAATCAGCTCAAGAGATTTATTGCATGTCATAGTAATTACAGTCCATAACAATATATTATATACTTGAAATTGCTGAGAGTAGATTTTTAAGAAGTAGGCTATATATGCATACTAATAAACTAAAATAAAATTTTAAAATATACTTAAATAAAAAATGAAATACATATGTTAAAATTTTTTATTTCAACGTTCCATAGGTATATCAATTAATTTTTTAAAAGAAATTTAACATCTAAATGTGAAAGGTGTGTAAAAAAAAATAAATGTGAAAGGTAAAAAAATAAACTTTTTAGAAGAAATTAGATGATATTTTCATGAATATGGGATCAGAGAAGATTTATTAAATGTGAAAAACTGCCAGTCAAAAAAGAAAGATTTTAATAATTAAAATTAAGTTTCTTCCACAAAGGACAGCATGGAGCAAGTACATTGGAAAGACACAGAGTGGGAGCAAGAATCTAACACATACAAGTTCACATAATTGGATGTTTATATATCAAATGAAGGCCTCATAGCTAGAAAAATGACTTTTACAAATTAATTCTTAAAAAGACAGTAAATGAATAGAAAGAAGATAAATGACTTGATGAGATGCTTCATGTATGTACATGGCTATCATACTGAGATATATTCCATTTGATCAAACAGCAATGAAATGTAATTAATGCCATAATGTGCTACCACTCCACACCTTTAGAGATGGTTTTCTGAGCTTGGGAACTTGGCACACACTCAGAGCTCACACTTAACAGAACATTGCACTTAGTGTAAAGTTGGGCTGTTACTGTCTGGAAATACTTAATAATTTCAAACAAAGAGTCCTACATTTGTACTGTACAAGTTGATACCTCAGTTTATATGCAGTTTATACTTCCAGTCCTGTCCTTTGTCATGGTTAAGATGAGCAGTAAGAAACCTTGTTGAGAATATAGAGCAAAAAGACCACTCATTTGTTGCTGGTGGTATATAAAGTGATTCAACTGCTTTAAACAACTGCTGGGCAGTATCTATAAAGTGAATATAGGTGTAATGTATAACTTACCACTTCCAAGAAATGTGTATTTATACTCACCAAAGACACATACAAGAAGTCAGAGTAATACTTCATTATAGCCCAAAGTGGAAACAAGCCACATGTGAATCCATAGTAAGATGCAAAAATACATTCTGGCATATGCATGTAGAATATCACTGATCACTCAGCATAAAATACAATGTGAATTGATCTCACCACATTAATAGAAGTGAGATGAGCCAGGTATACAAAACAGAATACAGTTTGTGTTATAATCCAATAACTGCCTGAAAAGAAACAAGCCAAGAACATATACATTTCAATTATAAAAATTTAAAAATAAGAAGGAAGTAAAGGGAAGAGAGAGAAGGTGTAAGGGCAATTAATGAGCGGGATGAAAGTAATTGCAATACATTTTATATCTGGAACCTAAAAATGTAGAACTAGGGGAGAGGGTACAGTAAGGGAGGGATGGAGGAATGATTAAAGTATGGTATTTCCATGTATAAATCTGCCAAAATGAAACCTATTCATCTGCATAACCACTATAAAGTAATTAAAAAGTGAGAAAAAAGAAACACAAGGGTGAAAAATATCAATTTCTATGGTAAAACCTAGTTACTTGGGGGAATTTCTCCATCTGGTTGAATATGGACCTCTTGGGTCCATACTGCAGATTAAGCTGACCCCTCTGCCTGGCATTCTGCTAAAAACAGTCCTCAACATGTTTAATAAAAAGAAAAAAATTAAAAGAGGTCAGAATAAATTGCTTTGAAGCCAGCATGACTCCTTACGGGTAATAGAGTTTGGAGGGGATTTAAGGCAGAGTTTGGAGAGAGCAATGTTTCTTGGTCTAAATTCTGGTCATATAAGAACTGTCACTTTGTGATTTCATTGACCTGTGCAGCTCATTTGTGCACTTTTGGTTTAGATGAATGTTATAGTTCAATGAGTGATTGAAAAAACAAGGACTTGCTCAGCAAGTCCATAACCATTTTCTCTAAAATTAACTGGTTTAGGAAGGTAAAAGCCAAACGCCCACTCTCAGGGCTCTGTCTTTCCGAGTTCATAGACCTTGAATAAGGGCCTTAAACTTGCTGTGCCTTCATTTCCTTATCCATGAAGTGGAGATCACTGAGCTCACATCCCATAAAGTTGCTGGGAAGATTAAGCGAGATAATATGTGTAAAGTGAGCAGAACAAAGAAAGAGAATCAGCATAAGTTTTTGATGCTGCCCAGCGCTCCTGGGGAAACGGATAACTCCTGCTTTAGGAAGTAGAAATAAGAAACTACAATATTAGGGTGGGAGGAATAGCGGGAATCAAACTCAGGACCTCGCACTTGCCAGACAGGCACTGCACTGCTGAGCTATATCCCTAGCCCTTGTAATATATTATAAAATATTGTCTTGCTACATCCTTAGAACCTGAGACTTGGTTTTTACCAAGATCTCTTCCATGTTCCCTGCACATACTAAAACTCAAAGGGAGAAAAAATAGGAGATAGAAACAGAGTCTGAAATTACAACAGTCTTCATCTCCCAATAGTCTTTCCTTCACAAAGAAGCCATGCAGCAGGCCATTCGGAAAGAGCCCTTCTTCACTGAAGTGGAAGCACATCGGTAGTGCTGTGTTTTTGCTGGAGTATCTCAGGCTCCTGGTTTAAAGTCCCTTTTCTGCTCCACCTTTTGGGAATTCTATTACCTTCAAAGCCAGCTCTGTTCTGTGTTTTCTTGGATAATTGCCAAGCTAATCTCCCAGCATTGAAGAGTATTATGAAAGCTAAGGTGCATGAAAAGGAATAATAATTTTGTTCTATCTATAAGGCTTGGGGTCAGTACTGCCTTCATAAATTTGTGTGGTTTTTTTTTTTTTTTGGCAGCTGCCTAATAGTTTTTCTATCCACCATGACTTTAGCCTCACGTTACCACATCATCGAGCTCTTTATTCAGTTTAGTAGAGTTGGCTGAGAAACTGTGCCAAAACGTGTCATTAGGAAGCTAATCTTACTTACCCCAAAGTAACTAAAGGATCCTCAAAGCGATTTTCCTCTGAAAAATTGTTTAGTCTTTAAGGGAAAAGAAAAGTCTCACTTTTGCTTCTCTTGTTGAAGTGAGATAAAGAAATGAATTTCCAAAGAGATTAAATCACTCAGTGACAGTGGGTGATGGAGACAGGAATTGAATTCATCATACCTCTCTCCATTCATCAGACATGAGCGTTTGAATTTGAGTTTACAAACAACGGGAGAGCTGAAGAGTTGAGAGTTGAAAGTGTTTTAGTTACAACTTGTATGGGAATAACTGTAATCCTTTAATTCTGCAGTATATCGCATCAGGCAAGGGAACATGCTTTCCCTTTGAATTAGCAGCCGATGTAGGATGGAGAACATTATTGCCTCATGTGGGAAGAAGTTCTCCTCAGGAGCTTTAGACACCTACGCCATTAATTTTTATCCATCTTCAAAAGCTAAAGCAGGATTAAGCTTCAGGGGTCAGAATTGGAATTGAGATGCCTTGGACTTGCCAAGAAGAAGTTGTTCATAATTTCAATAATTTGATGAACATGCCCAAAATGCCTCAGGATGCCAGAGACAATAGTGCTAAGAGAAAGAGAGGGAGTTTTTCTCACCTGCCTGGGCCATTGATGTTGTGCCAGTTCTGGTGACTCAGTTTCCCTGCACTCAAGTATAGTACCTTCTTTTCTTTCCTGGGAAAAGACTCCCCTTTTCTGTAAATATAATTAGTCTCCAATTCTTTCTCCATTACAAGATATTGAAAGATTCTCTTGATAAGTGTTTCCATTCCAGTCAACATGTTTCTTTTTGAAGTCTCAGAGTAAATAGATTTCCATTAAATAGAGAAGCAGATAATTTTGGAGCTTTTAGAAACTATCACTATTCTATGTCCATAAATGAGTCAGAGTGGGAACTTTAACCTCCATTTGTCTACCAGACAAATGCATTTTTCTGTGAAATACAGGAGAATTGACAAATTAGTTCTTTTGGAGGACGCACACTGGGGATTGAACTTAAGCCCTCACACTGAGCTACAGAGTTTTGCTAAGTCACTAAGTTGCCAAGGATGGGCTTGAACTTATGAACCTCCTATCTCAGCCTCCCAGAGCACTAAAATTGTGGGCACGGCCACCACACCTGACTTGAACTAATAGGGATCCAAGATGCAGACTAGAAGCTGAGATCTAAGGCAGGTAGACCTGGATTTATTATAAAATGTGAAACTTTCAGCTATCGACCACCTTTCAGCCTCAGCTTCCTCATCTGTGAAATGGATATAGTAACAATCTCTGTTTCTTAGAATTATTACGAGAAACCAATAAAGTCTTGGATGCAAGGCAAGGAGGGAGTGCTGCCTATGTGCGCATCCATCCGCTCTTGCTGTTACTGTGTAATTATTACTCTTCTTGGGGAGATTGGGTGACAAAGAAACAGAAATAGTTCCACTTTACAGGGATGCAGTGAACTGTGTTAGAAGAAAGTGATTCCTGTCCACAAGCCAATTTAGCTCCAGATAAGGAGAGAGCGCTCTTGTCCCCAGATTCTCCATCTTTCTCTTTGGTATGAAGGCTCAAGCCAGCTGAAGCTTATCCTCTTGCTAAAAATAGGCCAGCTCAAGCCCGTGAGAGCCTGACTCAACTGCTTCTCAGCTTTAAAACCAGATTGCATTTTCTCTTTGCTTTCTCAGTACCCAGTGCTAGTTTTGGTGACTCAGTTTCCCTTCGTTCCCTACATTCTTTCCTTCTCTCCTGGAGACTCACCTTTACTTCTTCCCAGTTCTTTCTCTATTACAAAATGGTGATTTGAAATGCCAGCCAATTTCTGCCATTATTTCTCCCAGGAGTCAGCAAGATCTGGTGTTAAAGAGTCTTTCTGTGAGGAAAAGGACACGACTGCAATGTGGCCCCCTCTGAGAAGGGCCACAGCTGAGCCTCCGAAAGATTGGACTCTACTGAGCACTGTGTCGCCCACTTAGCTCAGGACATGTGTGTGGACAGAGTTTCAGACTAATTACTATTAGCACCAGTTTTCACCCTCAGCACTGACCCAGTTTGGGCTGTAATTTATATGGTCATCCTAACTCGAGAATCAATGCCTGGATTCAGATACTAGATCCACTATCTACCATTTCCATAGCAAATGTGCCTCAGTGTCTTCCGCTGTAAGTAGAATGGTAATTGCATGGTGATGGTGGTGGGAACGATCCTTGGGGCTGTTCTCCAGTTTGTTGTAATACCTACCAAGAGCTCAGAATAGTGCCTGTCACCTAGAACATTCTACGTCAGGGTGAGTCACTACTAAAACCTGGGGCCTCCCACTTCCACTTACACAGTTGTTAAATAAAAATTGCCACATCTGTGCTGTTTATGTTATGGAGCCTTTTTAGGGGCCAGAAGGCAAATGTAGTTAAAATATATAAAATAATTTATGATTTATGGTATTATTGGTGTTATTTTCACAAATACCACTACCATGAAAAATTAGTTCACATGCCCCTTTATTAGTCAGTTTTGCTGCTAGAATAAAATTTAAAACGGCTTTCTCATTTTTCTAGTCTGTTTGATTTAAAGTAATATCTCACTGCCTTAAATTAGCATTGCTATTAATGATTTTGAGTACCTCTTCACTTCTTTATTAAATACTAAGATTTCTTCTGAAATTGTCCATAAGATATTCCTTTCCTATAGATATTGCTTTTTCTTCTTGTGGGTGAATTGCAAGATAACATCTGTGCTATATATAAATGCTTTTTCAACGTTAAATATTAGAAAACATCTTTATATTTCCGGTCATCTGTCTAGTAAATTTATGCTAATGTCCTTTGTTGAAAGGAAGTCTGTATATTTGTTCGCAAATTCTTTTCATGCTCCTAGGTCCCAAGGAAAATTTTCCTCCAGTAATCTGATATTTTATTTTCCATCTATATCTTCAAATCACCTGGGATCTCCTTCAGTACAGTTCCTCTTATGTCACTGATAGTTGTCTAAATAGGGAAGCAATTTCCTCTGACCCATTTACTAAAAAAAAGGTCTTTTCTTCAGAACTGAGGCCTTTGTTGGGCCATGTATTGGGCTGTGAACATACATGAATCTGGCTTTCATCTCTTTCCTGCTTCAGGGAGATTAATACCAAACTATTCTTATTATCACCTTATAATACTTACTGACTACTAAAGCAATTCTCTCCTCTTTTTCCTTCCTAAAGCCAATTTAGCTACCTGTGGATCTTTCTTTCCCCATGGACATTCTAGGATACACTTTTCAAATTCTTCAAAAAGCCCATCTGGGATCTGACTATTTTTCATGTATGGATAATCATAGGAATAATTATCACCATTGTAACATGAAGTTTCCTGCTCAAAAGCACGGGTTATCTCCACTTAATCAGATCACTTTTGTGCTTTTTCATTAGGAGTTAAAGTTGCCCGTGTAAAATCAAGTGCATTCTAGGTTAAATAATTTCTCGGTACTGTACATTCTTGTTGCTTCTGTCCATATTACCTAAATTTGCATAAGATAGGTGTTCTAAATTTTACTGTACTACTGATTATGTTGTATGATTTTTAGGTAAGTAATTCACGGCTTGTGGGTGACAGTTTCCTTGACCATTAGAAGACTGGAGGGAAGCTAACGGTCCCTATGGCACCGTAGATAACAATGACAAACCCCAGCTGACCTCTAAGAGTGCCAGTTGTTCTGTTTATCCCCACAGTTACCTCTTCGGAGAGGAAGGTGACTTTGAAGCAGCATTTAGCCTGCCTTGTACACAGCAAGCACTTAATACATGTTTGCAATGAGGTTTATTTAACACTAAAGGTATGGAGACTCAGAGGCAAAATAATATTCCTAACCTCACAGAGCTAGTAAGTGGTCAGATTACAGTGTAAAAAGAATAAAGTCTGCAGAAGAGAAACACTTTAGAAGGCAAAGTCAGCCCTCCAGCTTCCAATGGCTTAAATTACCAGCTCAGAAGTGCTGGTTATCTTGACTACACTGCTCCTGCCAGACTTCCAAATACCAGAGGTCACGAATAATGTACCAGCCTCCGTTGTGCATGTGGCTGCTAGAGTTTCCATCAGCTCTGGCCACATGCATTTGCTCTTGTGGAACATCCCTCTTCCTAGAAGTCTGCCGGCTGATAGTGGAGTCAGATAACAGCCTGGGAAAGCAGCCGACACTCACAGGACAGGAAGTGGGTGCCATTCAGCCAGCTGGACAAAACCCAGTACCTCTCTGACTGTACTTGGAGACTGAGGTGGGAAGAGTTGAAAGGTTGTCTTTCTTCTCTCCCCAGCAGCCAGTGTTGTGCAGGTAGGTGAAGGTTCAGTCAATAGCCAAGCAGCAGGAAATGCTTTGAGAGCTATTTATGAGTCTTTCTACTTCCAAGTTCTACATCCTCTGCCAAGAACCTTCCACCTGCAAGTGGTAGTAACCAACCTCAAACTTTCTTAACTAAAAATTGCAGAAGTTACCAGCTTAAGCAACCTGTGCGGGAAACATGGATTTGGGTAAAGTGAATTCAGAATGTTAGCAGTGTTTAATCAGTCCCTCCCCTTCTTCCCATTTTTCAAGCCACCTTTCTCCAAAGGAGGAAAACATAACTACTGGCAGCTCCTGGTCATGTATTCCTGAAAATAGAGTCTTTTTTCAGCATCCAGATCCATTCCTGAGAAAGACTTTGATTGGTGCTGCCTAGATCAGGGGCCCACACTCAGAACATGGAAACTTAGGCCGTGTGATTGGCAATTTTACAGAGTAAGAGGGTATTTCCCAAAGGGAGAGATGCAGAGCTTCAGGAAAAAGAAAGAAAAGTTGGAATTATCCACCGCCCTTCCTGTGTTTTCCCCAGAACTGGTGGACACATATGGCCCCAGCCACCTCCATGACATCTTCTGTTGTCCCCGTTCTACTGCTATCCAGCCTGTACGCCCACACTTGGTTGGTCATGTGCTACTTAAACTGTGTGACACCTTGTCCTTCACATCCACTCTGGATCTCCATGCTTACTGTTCCTCTGCCCAAAGGCCTTTAAAAAATGTGATCATTTCCTTCCTGCAACTTTCTCTGGCCCTCTGAGGCAAACTACAACAATATATGCTTTCTTATCCTATTACACAGTGGATGTTTTTCAGAGAAGGTCATATCTGTCTTCAAGCTAGACAAAGTAATTGAGAGCAGGAATTAAGTCTCATCCTATTAATCTTTGTATGAATAAATGTGACTCTTTAGCAGATGCTGTTTGTCTACCCAGTATCCACCCCTTCCTTTCTTGCTCCTGAACCCTGACTTGGACTTCTGTGTACATAGCTAAATGCCTATTTCCTCTTTGCAGCCAGTGGTGAGCGTGTAACCATGTCTGGTCTCTGAGGTATAACAAGACCCTCTGAAGTGAAGGGCTATCTCTTCAACAGCTTCAGCTTCCTTACTGAAGGGATCAGATGAGGTCGGTGCTGCCTTCTCCTTTCTTCCTGTTTGGTGTGTACCTTCCTGTATTTGAGGGCAGCAGTCTCCTTGCAAACAACAGGAAAGGCTCAAGACTCGCCTTGACTGTCTGGACACAATAGCAGTGCTATACCTCTGGCAGCAGCCACCTGCCTCTCACATGTAAAGTAGGACAGTTTTTCTCATTCCTGTTCTTTCTCCTGCATGCAGAGGCACACAGCTGTAATCACACTCTCAGTCTTGAAAAAAATCATCATGCAATAGAGCAACTCTGCCTGACGCCAAGATCTGAGAGGTTGTGTGTGGCCAAAAGCATACACATCTGATGAGTAACTGTAGTTATTTGAGGACTAAAATATTTTCTTCCAGTGTGTAAGAATTATTTTCTCTAGCAGCTGCTAAGGTGTTATTCAGTTGAAAGGGCCTAACTACTTAGTAACTCAACTGTGAAATGTTTCCTTTGGTTTATGACACTGTAAAGCTTGCTGAGATATGAAGGGTGTTTTTAGCTGGGAAAGTTTGGGAGACTGATGTATGAAATAAGTGAATAAAAGGAAGAGGAGATTTTTTTGTGTGCAGAGGCAATGTGGGTGTCATGGGAAGAATAACAGGATTCTCTTTTGCTCTTCCTCTGGAAAAAGAGAGTCCTCCTCACTATAAAAGAATTCTGGATGTTTTTTCTTTTGAAAAATAGCACATTGTCATTACCACAGTACCAACCACTGCATTTATATAACCACAAGCTTTCGTTGAAGTTTCTGCCTTGACAATTTCCTAACTTCTGCGATACTCCACCGCTCTCACAGCTCCCAAAAGAGCACCTGCCCTCCACATAGCCTCCCTTGACCCATAGGAAGTTCTGCAGTCCTGTACCTTCTGCTCATCTTGTCAAACTCAGACACCCCAGCTCTCTGCACCAGCAGGACTTTCAGGTAGGTAAGCTTAGTTGATGGGGGTGATCTCAGCACTCGCAGTGCTTGTGTATTTTTCCACCTCTCTAGCATAAGGTCTTTGTTTCTGGCTGTAAAGTCTTGGCTTTGGCTCCAAACACCAGCTCAGTCATTTACCTGCAAGGTCACTCAGGGCTCTGAGCCTCATGTTGCCCCCTGGGATAAAGGAGCTCTGGAACCTCAGAACGTTATGAGGATTAAATTAACATATGAATAAGAACCTCTCTGCACAGCAATTGGCACCTAGAAAAGACTCAGTAAATATTGGTAGTTACTATCTTCCTCACCGATCCCACATGTTTGGCAAAATATTCTAGGGGCCTTTTGTGGGCAGGCATAATTCAGGATAGTTGCATGATCCTCTCTGTTATTAGAATGAGTCTGTCTAGTGATAAGACCTAGGGCTTTGGATAGCAAATGATCAATAAATGTTTGCTGAATGAATTGATGTTCTCGTAGCTCAGTTTGCATTTCAGATTACGATATCATCTGAATTTCAATTTAATTTTAGTGACAAATGTGGCCCCAAAACTAATAAGGGACAATACCCATGGGCTCATTACCAGGTTGTCAGCCCTGTGCTTTATACGTATCATTTCATTTAATCCTCAACATAGCCTTTGAGCCCTCAGCTGCCAGGGGCTAAGTTACTTGCTCAAGGCCACCTGGTTAGCAAGTAGGCTAACTAGGATTCAGTAAATATTCACTCTGTTTTTTCTGTGTGGCAGCCAGAGTCATGGACACAGACATTTAGAGGCCAGGAGGCAGCAATTCCTCTCTAAGGAGCACGTGATATTTTTTTCTTGACCAAGTTTTTCTGCTATAGCTGTGTCCAAAATATTTCTTGGGTCAAACTTGAAAAGGCAAGAAGCAGCAGAAGAGCACTCCTGCTTTTCCCACAATACCTTGGGGCTCACACAGGTCAGGCTTGGGCCAGGGTGCCTGGCTGTAGACTCAGAGATAAAGGGAACTGAATATGGGGGCACAAGAATTGGGCTGCCTGGGTTGGACTTCTGGCTCTGTTACTTACACACTTGAACATTTCACTGAACCAGCCTGGGACTTAGCTTCCTCATATATAATATGAGGTTAGTAAGAGTCAGTTATTCACAGTGTGCCTGCATTTCAAAAGCATTACACTAAGTGAAAGAAGCAAGGATGAAAGGCTACCAACTGTGTGTTTAAGACTTTCTGAGAGAAAAACAAAACAGGCCAGCGGCAACGTGAGGGCAGGGAAACGGGACTGACTACACAAGGGTGTAGGAGTGCTTTTTGGACTGATAGAAATATTCCATGTTTTGGTTGTAGTGTGGTCACACAACTCTATTATCTGCCTAAACTCATCACCTTGTACAGCTAAAAAATATGACTCTGACTAAGTTTAAATTATACCTCAATACAACTGACATAAGAAAAATAAGTACTCGTGGGCTCTTACCACCATTAAATAAAACCATGCCTGTGAAATGCTTGCAGCAGCAGCACCTGAAGGATAGCGAGCCCTTGCTGTGAATTTGCTTTGTTCCCAGGTCAGCTCTTTCTGTGATGTGCATCTCTGAAAGCCAACAAGGATTTTCAGAGTGCTGCGTGAAAAGAAGTGAACACGTCCTCCTGAAAGCCTGAGTGATGGCATTTTTCACTCTGCTGAAGACCATGAGAGAAATCTTAAGTGCATCTGAATCGATATATAATCTTCTAATACACCATTAAAACCCGGCAAATATCACCAGCGTGAAAAACGAGATAAGAGATGAATTAAGAGAGCAGCTGAATCTCGAGCATCTGCCTGGGATGCTGCATGTTCATTTAAGGGTGTAAGAAATACACGGGCTGCTCAAGTATGCAGTGTTCTTTCGCTGCCCTTCCCCAGAGTCAGCCCAAAGTGGCGCTGAAATTTGGGGAATTTCTGAGGTTGTTTCTTTCTCCCAATGTAGGCCTTTGCCTCAGAGCCTGTGGTGCGATGGCCTTGTACCATGTTTACACATGCTTAAATCCGTGCCCTCCCTGATTCTTCCAGTCGCCGAGAGGAATTCAAGGACTGGAGGTTGAATCTTAAGCTGCCATGACTGCCAGATGTCCCAGCGCGGTACTCTTGTGTGTCTGTGCTTTCCTTTCTTGATCTATAAATCCAAGGAGAAGGACTAGGTCACCCAGAAAACACAACAATCCCACTTCTAGAATTGTATGGCCCCTGGAATGGAGAGGCAGATGTGCTTGGGTTCAGCTTTCACTGTTCCCCAGCTCTAATACTTCCGGGGGCCGGAATTTTCTCCTGTGTAAAATAGAATAATGATAATACTTTCAGAGCTATTTGTAAAAAACAAATAAAAATAATATTGGAAAGGACTTAATAGAGTATCTGGCCAGTGTTGGATCTTTTTTTTTTTCTTCCCTCCTTATATCCTCTTCATTGCCTCCTCCCTATGATTATAATGGATAATTTTTAAAACTCTCTCTTTGTTCCACTTGCTCAGGAAACAAATCTGGCCTCAAACCTGCCTCTTTAAAGTCATCTGCCAGGTACTGACACAACGGGCACTGCTTGAAGAGACATCCAATGTAACAAAGGTAAAATTTCTAAGAATATTGAAATCTACCTTTTAATTTTTTTAGGTAGCTGGATAGATTTTTCTGAAAATTTCAATATTCACTTCATTCATTCATACATTCATTCATTTGCTTAGTGAGCAATTTCTGACCCCATGTCCCAGGCACAGTACTGGGCACTGGGGACACAGACATGAATGACACTGTACTAAAGTCAAAAGATTTCAGTGTATTTGAAAAAAGAGCACAGAGGTTATGTTATGAGTCGGCCCATGACACTTTAGAGGCCGAAGTGGCTAAGGTGAGTGCTTCCTGGGAGGTGTCAGGAGAAGCCTCACAGAGGAGCTGAATCTGAGCAGAAGTTACGGAAAATGAGCACAGGGTTACCAGACGGAGGGGGCGAGGGATGGAGCAGGTGTGGGGGTGCAGCTGGAATTACAGGAATATCTTCTAGGTTTCCAGGTCACAACAGGATAACCATGGTCAATGACAATTAATTATATAATTTAAAATAGTTACTAGAGGGGATTTTGGATGCTCCCAACATAAAGAAATGATAAGTGTTTGAGGTGAAGGCTATGCCAGTTACTGGGAAGGGAACTGAGGTCAGGTGGGACAGAGTGGCAGACCTAGTGAGAGGGGGACCGGAAGTCCTCGACAGGAGCTCTTCAAGCAAACACTGACATGCTCAGGAAGGGAGGACATCAGTGAGGACACTTACAGGCAAAAGAAGAGGAGATCCCCAAGTCCCCCTGAACTGCCACTCATTCATGAGGGCAGGTTATATCTGTCACTTATGTTGGGTTTGGTCTTTGTTCTCCAGAGTTTTCCAGGGACTCCACGGGTCAGATCTAGCCATAGTCCTTAGGGACAGCAGGAGGTAAAAGGCTTTTGTTTCCATTCCAATGCCTTGCTTGAGTTTTTCTTAGCAATATGAATAGCAAGGTTTTCTCTAGCCACAAGTTTTTTGGTGAGGCACAAGATTAAGAAATGAACCACAGTTTTCCAGCAGGGTATGATGAGCTGCCAATATGGAAATTAAGAACTACCAGCCGCCTAAAATACACTAGGTGCTTACCTTCTTAAAACCCACCTGCTCACCTGCTCAGAGCCCCGTGCGACTTTCTTGACTTTAAGTCTCATTCCCACCTCGTATTCCTCCCATTGCACCACCTTGCCTGAGGGCTCTTATCTATGCACCTTGGATAGGTCTTAGTGTTTGGTTTCTAAGGAGCCAAAAAAGAAGGAAACCAATGAAAAGAAAGTGGTCTTTGCCTCTTCTCACATCTCTTGGAGGCCATACATGCAAATGTGTGTGTGTGTGTGTGTGTGTGTGTGTGTGTGTGTGTGTGGATGTGCACGCGCATGCACACACACACACACACACACACACACACACACACACACACACACAGAGTTCCCAGTTAGATTTAGGTGGAGAGGAAAATCTATGCCTTGCCTATAAGGTAGGAACACTGCTAAACCATTTTGACAACTACAAAATTGAGAAGTGCCTCAGACATCCTGGTTCCTAGTCTTAAGTAAGCAGGAGAGAAAAGAGTGTGCTTATAAATGCAGCAAAACTTTGGAAGGAGGGAAGAAAGTAAAAACGTAGCCAAACCAAGCAAAGAAAGATCTTCTCTGTCAGATCCTATCTGCCTGTTCCTATTCTGCAGAGATTTTCTCCCATGAAACAGCATGATTCTCTCTTCTACCTTTACTCCTTCACTTTTCCTCAAGCCCTTTCTTCCTACTTTCCTTTTTTCCTGTTCTTTCTCTTTGCTCCTCACTCTCTTTCTCTTTCTGGCTCCTTCAATCTCTTTCTTAAAGTTCAAATTAAAATACCAGCCTTAATCCCTGAGAAGCAACTCTGTTTTCCCTGCCATGGCATTGCACAACTTGTGGTATGGCCCTGTGCCACCCTTAGCTCTGCAGCGAGGTTTTACGTGGCCAAGGAACATCTTGTACAATACCACTTTTTATCAAAACCAAATAGCATAACAATGCATACAGGGCCTCACTCACATCAACCTCGTAAGATTTCACTGTGATAAATACAATGAAGCTGAAATCTAAAATCCATCTCTATTTGAAAATAAGGCACCCCAGTGCCCCTCCCTGCCCTCCCCACTCTCCCCAGATCCCCATCTGAAACCCCCGCTCCTCCTCTGCTTGCTCACCTCCCCGTCCTCTTGTCATCAAGTGCTTCCTTTGGCCTCCAACTGTTCAGGTTACCCCAGTCTGGTGACCCATCAGGCCAGGGTTGCACCACACTGGGGTGGGGCTGGAGGAGAGAGAGGGAAAAGGATTGAGTTGAAAGCCCCACTGAAGCTGGGCTGGACTCTCCTCCATGGGTCTTGGTCTCTGTAAGCCTGGCCAAGCTCATCCCTGTCTCAGAGATGTGTATCCTCCTATGAGGATCAGGATGAGTCGGTTCTTGCCCCTCATTCAAGATTTACCTCGCTTTGCTCAATTTATGCCAGGAACCTCCAAGGAGAGCAGCACGAGAAAGAGAGCACTGATGTGAGAGTCCAGGGCCAATGCACAGGCCAGGCTAGCACAGGATTGGACCCTGGGAGGCAGGCCTGAAGGAGAGCCTCTCGCAAGTGATCCCCAACAGTAGGTCTATGAGAGGCTCAATCTTCCCTCTGCCTTAACATAACCCTGGCTTCCATCCTCCAAAAGAATAGGAAAGCTTCACACTGTCTGCCTGAGCCTCGAAAGATCTGCAGTGCTGAGGAGGGAGGAGGCAACCCGGAAAGGAGATGACTTGGCAAAAGTCCATGAGAAGAACAAGTCCCCAGTGAGAAAGAAGGCCCATGTTCTCCCTCCCACAGCACAGGCTCAAGACTGCCTCCTACCTGCCTCATCTGTGCATGTCATTCATTCATTCCTTCATTCATTCACTGGACAATATTCACTGGGGATCTACAGTGCATCAACACAGCTCTAGGTCCTCACGACAAGGAGGCCCATACAAGACAAAGGTCCTGCTCTCATGGTAAGGAAGGATGCACCCAATAGACAAATAAGTACAATAAAATAAATACATAAATTCAGGCAGTAATAAGAGCTTTTGCCTCTTACTTTTTTGCTTTAAAACAAGATGTGGGAAAGCAATGCACATGGAAAGCATGCAGTTACTTTAAGTTAAGGTGGTCAGATGGCTTCTCAAAGAGGTGACATGGAGGTGACACTCCTGCGAACAAAGGGAGGCAAGGGAAGAGCCTTCCCAGCAGAAGAAACACAAGCGCACAGATTGAACCAAGCCTGACATGTTGCAGAAATTCAAGTAGGCTTCCTAAGGCTCAGGGGGTGACAGAGTAGAGGCTGGCGTATCTCTAGCCACCCTGTTATTGTCAACCCTCAGGTTGTGCATAATCATCCATCCATTTACTCAGATGCTGGGTGGATCTGCTCACAGGATACCTAAGACTGGTCAGTCTCTGGTCTTTTCTGTGCAGAGAGGCCACAGGCCCCACTAACTCTCCCAGCAGGCTCCCAGCCCCCAGCTCTCTGCCCAGCTCCAAGCAGGGACGTGAGTGAGCATTTTAACTGGGTGTCAGCCGCTGGATGTGTGAGACTTCAAACATTATTGCCACACGAGTACCTGATTGCTGCTGCTGATTTCAAACGGTTGGCCTGCTGGTGCCAGATGTTTTGTCAATGAAAGATTTCTTGCTCTCGGCTTAGGTTTTAAGTGAGTCTGATGCTTGCTGAAACTCTAATTTAACTGAAAACAAACCAGACAGGTAAAGAATGAAAAAGGCACAGAAAAGCTCAATGAGTGTCTCCATAAAAGGACTTCAGGGCTTATTGGAGGAAAAGGAGATAAACTGTGGGTGGTGTAAGGGCAGGAAGGGGACACTGTAGAGGGTCACTGTGAGCTCTAGGTTGGATCCTGGCCCCGCCCCCTGCTCCCTGTGTGACTCTGGGCCTGTTATTTACCAACTCTGCACCATGGGTTCCTCATCTATAAAATGTGGTGAGGAGCAGTAGCTACCTTTAGCACTGTGATGATTAAAGGAGTTAATCCATGTGACATGCTTGGAGCAGGGTCTGGCCACACACAAGGGCTCGCTGGTTGCTCACCTTTATCGCTAAACGATGTGTTGTAGAGGGGGGTGTGGTCCAGGACTTGTGTCCTCAGTGGTTGATCCAGTTGGGCAGATCAGGGGGTCACAGAGGCTAAGACTGTGGGCTCGGGGTCACAGTTTCCTCTGTTAGCTTGATCTCTTCCCTAGCATCACATGACACTCCCATATTATGAAAGTCATAGACACAGATCTTCAGTGCCAGTTGACATAGTGTCATGAATCCCTTCTCCCTTCTAGGGAGTAGAGCTGGAGACCTTAGTGATAGGAGGGGACTCCTTTTCTTGCATGGGTGACACCTTGTACCTTATGGGGAGCCCTCAAGCTGGCACACAGACCTCCTAGGCTCCTGAGAGAAACCGAGTCCCTGGAAAGTATGTCTAGACTGTGCTTTCAAACTTTCATGAAATTGACCCTTTTATTTTAATGAAATTTCACCAGGAACCTCAACACAAAGCCAAAATGTTCAAGACCCTCTTTCTGAGTCACCACTTTTTCTCTTTGTGACTATACCAGAAGCAAATGCAGAGGATGTTACTTTTTATTTTTTTTAAGACAAAAGCATGGAGGCATATAAACCAGAATAACACAAAAACAATACAGGAAAGGGACGTTACTTTTTAAAGAGCAAACAAACACTGAATTAGTTATCAAAACTCAAGAAGTTTGCACCAATTCCTCACTAGAACATTCACTGGTAGTCTTATTAATTTAATTAAAAATATATGTGCATAGTTTTTAAAAGTTAAAATCTTATCATGACATATACAAACCTTTACTCTACTTTTTCCTACTTTTAATTTACTGTCTCAAAAAGCAGTGACATTCCACCTTTAAGCTATTTCTTTGGAATTAACCTCTCCATCTTTAAAAACATGATTAGACTGTTGCACCTTAGTTTTTCAATCTTAGATGCTTCCTTCGACTTTCCATAATGGCGGATAAGGATTTAGCTATGTGTGTTACCTTCCTTTGGCTCTTCCTATGTCCTCCTACAAAGTACACACTTTCCCTCCTCTATTCACACACATGGAAACATGTCAGTTTTTGTTATTTATTTTCATTGCTTACATGACATACGGAATACATACGGAAATAGTGTTCACAGGTGAACCAAATTATATACTGTCTTTATACTTCCTTCATTTTATATTTTCTTGCCTATACTTATCATTTGGCTCATTTCTGCCTCTGCTTAGTTTTGTATACCTAATAGTAATTCATTCCCCAATTTTTTCACATATAAAACTTGCAATGAAGAAACACCCATCACGTAATCAAAGAAGTCTACTTTCTTCTCAGGAGGTGTCTTGCTGTTTGAGGCTGCTGGCCTTCTTCCTCTAGTGTAGGCTGGCTCTCTGCAGGTCTGCTGTCGTAATGTTATTCTGGTCTTAACTTTTGTCATCATCCTATAAAATGCCCGGAGCCCCTCTTCTGAGCTGGATCCCTGGATCCTGGATTCCATAGCTTGATTTACTACTCCTTTCCCCACCTTTTTTAGTGAAGTACATCAACGAGTAATCTTCCCAAGAACACCTGCTTAGGAAGTGAGATTTTCTGAGCCCATGCATGTCTGAAAGTATTTTTTAAATCAGCTTACACTTGACTTATGATTGGGAAGTCAGTCTTCTTTATTATAAACTTCCAAGCACTTGTTAGACCCATGCATTTTTGTCTTTGACTGTAAAAGAGTTGAAAAAATAAATGTGTGTCTAACCTTGCAGGTGAACCTTGCAGAGCCCTCCATGTCTCTTGTGAAAGGACTCCTGGCAACAGGTGGACCTGATTCTGGGTGCATAGCATTCAAGTTTCAGGAAAAGAAGGCAAGGGGTAATGTAAGGTCCTCCTTCATCCACCATCTATATTTTAACTTAGCAGACCCTCGCCGAGTGCCTGTGCAGAGTGCCACATACTGTGCTCAATGCTTGGACTTGTTTTGATTTGGGATGATTAATGCACACGTATTTATTTTGACAGGTTCACATGGAGCCCTCAGGCCATACGTCAACACTAGGACTTTTCTTTCAAGCTGCTCGCCTCAACTAGGTCAGCTTCTCTTACTTTAGTCAGCAGAAGCCAAGCTCAATAGACAAGCCTGCCAAGGAGAGGGCATAACAATGAGCACCACACTCTCGCAGGTGTCACTGGGCAAACAGCATAGAAGACCCATTGTCTATAGCTGAGGGGCTCAGAGGGGTCAAGCATAGATTGGCCTCACCCACTCAGACAGAGAAACTTCCAGAACCTCTGTGCTCTGCTCCATGAGAAGTCAGCAGAGCACCCTGCCAATGGCACACCCATTGCTTGAGAGCCCAGCTGGAGGGGATCTCGGAGCAGAAAAACAGTACAGAAGGTAATAATAGTAACAATAGCCAGAACTGTTCTCATGGTTGTTTCTGAAGCCAGCAGAGCAACATCCTTTAGTATAACTGATTGGAACACACTATGCTAAGGGACTCGGTGACATTCAGACCTAGCAACTCACTTCTGCTTTGGCTCCCAGTGAAGGTTTTCACTATAAATAAGTGAAATTCTAAGAAAAGAATTGTACTGAAAGTCAGGATGACTGTCCTAAAAATGCATTTCCTTTTGGATCCTACAAAACAGCTACTAGAATCTAGCCCAAGGAACTAACACAAGATGAGAGCTGTTACTACTCAAAATTATGAAATGATGAATGATTTGAGAAAAGATATAGTCATAAAGACATTTGCTGAAATATTTAATTTTAAAATGGCGATTGCCTAAATATCTTCCTGATTAAAAATTTGAGCAGCACCCCAATTTGGTAGGACACTACAGAGTACGTTGTATGTGATATTCATACATTATTTTTGTATATATTTATGCACATGTGTGCATATACTTAGAAAAAAGATCTGACAGAAAAAATATCCAGGCACTGAGAAAGGTTATCTCTGGGTTGGTAGAACAATGGTTGGTTAGTTTATTTATTTATTCATTCATTCATTCATCTCACCTATCTGTATTTTCCCTGATAGTTCTGCTTTGCTTTTTGTAATCAGGAAAAAAAAAAAAGAAAACAATAAGAGATGTTTTAAGATAGCTAAGATAAGAAGAAAGGATGGGTTTCAGCAAGCCAAGGGTGAATTTTAAAGGAGTCTTCCCCAGAGTCTGTGGTTTTGCCGAATGCCCCTGTTAGTGCCCCCCTTCCAGCAGTGTGCGGTTTCAGGCTCTCCACAACACAGGCTTGAGCAGGCCTGGCTGCAGGTGGCTGGGAGATTACGTCTTGGCTGCAGCCACAAGGGTCCCTGCCACCCACATAAGGTTGGTGAGTCAGGGCTTGCTCTGTGCTTGCTAGAAGCATCGAAGCTTCAAACCTGGAAGTCACAGAGAGGTCATCTCTCTTGAGAAGCCCAATTAAAGATACTGGTCCAGCAGAGGAAGCACTTCCTTACGGAAAGTGTCCCACAGTTCTGAGCGGCAGTTCATCTGCTTTGCGTTTAGCTTTTTGCTTGGGTGAGACCATGCCTGAGTTCTGCAGAGGGACTTCCCACTCTCCGAATGAGATGCTGACTTCATTGCCACCCGCTGACCACCCACTGTGCTCCATCCGCGGTGCTTTTTTCTCTGCACACAGTGCTTGCCGGACCTCATCACTCTCCCAGCTTAACATTATCATCTCCTTTTGTGCGAAGGAAGAAACTGAGCTCAGCCATTTTCTCTGTGTCTCCTAGGAAGGAGCCCAGGTGGTATTTGAATCAGATCTGCCTCACTCCAGGGTTCCTGCCTTATCTTGTCCACGAGGCTGCTTTTCAAACCCTCCAGCCCTCTGTCTGCAGCCCACATTCTAGCCATCAACCACCCGCTGCCTTGTGGGTTGCCTGCCCTCAGCTTTGTCAGCCTGTGTCCTTCTGTCTCTGAGTCTCAGCGGGGGCCCGGCAATGCACGGGGTTACCTGATCTGTAGAGTTGTGAATGTGTCTTATTTCCCTCACCAGATGTTGTAAGAACCTGCAAGGCAAAAAAAATGATCTCTTTGGTCTAGGTGAGCTGACATACTTAGGGATAGACATCTCAGACTCTGAGAGATTAAAACAAAGATTTTAATTCTCATTTTCTCAACATGATCACTGTAGATCAACCAACAGGTTTCGCACTCCTTAATTACTAAGAGGTGCTAGCTGCAAGACTGCCACCATCCCAAACATCACCAGGTGAAATGCTGAATAAAAAGAAAGACAAGCTGGGTGTGGTGGCACACACCTGTAATCCCAACACTCTAGGAGGCTGAGGCAGGAGAACCACAAGTTTTCCCCCAGCCTGGACAACTTAGAGAGTCAGCAAGACCCTGACTCAAAATGAAAAATAAAAAAAAAGACTAGGGGTGTAAGTCAGTGTGAGAGATCAGCATTTAATCCCCGATACTATAAAGGAAGAGCTAGAGAGAGAGAGAGAGAGACAGAGACAGACGGAGAGCATTTATTTGTAACTCAGCCAAATCGGGTCACATGTCCACACTGAATTTTGGTAGGCAGAATCATACTGTCTTGTGTGCATGCCTGGAAGGAATGAAAGCCTGTAGAACTGGGAAGTTTGCCACTGATTACCCTGCTGACTTCACTTTGTACCTCGGTCCCCGAGACGTTGCTGTGGATGAAGTGGTTCTCGAGGTGACACAGATGACTTAAGGGAAGGTGATAGGATATATGTGCTGGGAGAAATACAAAAATATCTGAAACTTATTCAGTGAGAAGCCAGTGATATATAGAGAGGTAGATCCAGGTAGATAAACAGAGATACACAGATATATATATAGAGAGATATAAGATACGTATCTCTATATGTCCTAGATACATATGCAAACTCTGCCAGAAAAGTATACATATCTCAAGAAAAGAAAAACTTGTATAAATATTTTAATACTTTTATTTCTGGGGGACCCTAGAGGATGTTGTCTATCACAGAAAACCCACTACACTATCAGTCCCTGGAGAAGAAACTGAAAATACATGTGCAGCAATCTCACTGGACACTTTGACCAAGGTTACCCAAGCAGCAGTTCTCCACACAAATAAATCTCTGGAAGCTAATGGCCTCCACTCTGAGTACCTCTTGCCACTGTGGAAACCAAAGGTAACTCATATTAATGTCATGATGGCTCAATAAACTTAGTATTAAAATATTTCTACAAGCTTTTCTTTTTCTGAAGTATGTGTACAGTTTTTGCCAGGCTCTCTCTCTATAGATACATACTGAAAGGCAGATTAGGTTAGATAGACAGATAGACAATAGGTAGATTTCAAAAATGCTGTGATAAAATGAACACCCTGTGAAAGTGTATGGACTTTCCATTGCTATTGTAATGAATTATTACAAGTTTAGTGGCTTAAAAATCCACGTTTATTATCGTTACAGCCTGCAGGTTAGACCGCTGACACTACAGTCAGGGTGTTGGCATACAATCTTCCCTTCTTGGGGAGCTAGAACCCTGCTCCTTGTGCTGATGGAAGTGAGGACCCAGTTTCTGCTGGTTGCCAGCTGAAGGCTATTCCTGGTCTCCAGAGGCCACCATATTCCTTTGCTCCTGGCCTTCTCTGCCTCCAAAGCCATCAGCAGCAGGTCAAATTCTTCTCATGTCACATTTCTCTCACCTACTCTTGTCTGCCTCGCTCATCATCGAGATTTGGTGATGGCACAGACCCGCTCCTTATCTTTAGGTTTTTAATGTTAATTACAGCTGCAAAGTTCCTTTTGCAATGTAAGGAAGCATGGTTACAGGTTCCATGGATTAGGGCATGGACGTCTTTGGGAAGAGGGGACCATTACTCTACTTACTGTTAAAATTATACCGATACAAATTTAATATACATATGTCAATTTTTTTTTGTTTGCTTTTTCGTTTACAACTTGTTGTAATTGAAGCTTGGAAGGAAAGATTAATCCAAATGGGAAGGCCTGGAAGGACTTCGGCTGCACCTGATGGGTGGGTAAACCCGAACATGTAGAGAAGGTGATGAGTAAAGACAGTGAGTTCCTGTCTGATACACCTGGGGTGGGGGACGGGGCTGTGGAATATGAGGCAGGACAAGCAGCCGAGACGGGTTTAACTGGTGAGGCAGCATGTGGCTGGAGGTAAAGCATGAAGCCTGTGTGGTAAGACAGACCTGGGTTTGATTCTCGGCTCTGCTGTTTATCTGTGTGCATGGAGAAGTTGCTTAAGCTCTGTGAGTCTCAACTGCCCTGACTGTCCAGTGGAGCTGCCCACAGTTGTACGTGTCTCCTTCAGCTGTCAGAAGGCTTAATTGAGAAAAAATTTAAAATGCTTAAAATTTTATGGAGAGCGCTAGTATCATCAGCCAATCCCTTCCTGGGCTGTGGTTGGATCATCTGCAATGTGGAGACAGAATCTGAGAGGACAAGACAGATGGCTTGTGGGAGAATTCTGCCCAGCCCACTGTCCTGCTCAAGTGCCAACTCCATGGCTTCCTGAATTTCACACACACACAGGGTGTCTTTGGTGTATCTTGAGGGGAGACCCTGGTGTAGTCTACAGGCTCTTTCTGTGCATTCTGAACATGCCTTGGAATTGTGCTTACATGTTAAGACAAAGGGACTGGTACAAAGAACAGTCCTCAAGCAAAATTATATTCCTGTATCCTTAGAGGGGGCTTGGAACTCTCTCCAATCCCAATATACTGCTTCTTATGCTTCTTATGACTTCTTGTGAGCTTGCTACGTCTTTACTTCTCAGTGTACGGATCATAGGCCCTAAATACAGACACTGATGTCACACAAAATTTAACTGAAGTCAGATATTCAAAACTCCTGTTCAGAGCAATGAGGGAAGGTCACAAATATGTATAGCTGTGTCACTAAGTAAAGTGAATATTCTTTGCTGCTTTATTGATTCTGATAATACTTTTAAAATTATGCACTAAACAGCAAATGAAATGGAGAAAATACATGTCAGAATTAACCAATTAATGTCCAATTTTGTGTTTTTTTCTGCAGGACTATTGAAACCATTAGTCAAGGTATGTCAACTTTAATGGATCAAGAAATCCCTAGCGGATTAGTGATGCAGTTCTGGGTGTGTCTGTGGATGACTGACATGTAGCACAGCAAACTGAGGGGAGAAGACTGACCCATGGGCTTGTAGCCTGCACAGGAAAATAAAAGGAGAAAGAAGAAAGTGTCTTCACTGTGGAAGAGCACCAATCTCCACCACCACCTTTGGTTGTCAGCCTCCAGTGTCTTCAGCCTGTTAACAGACTTGTGCTGGAGACTGTACAATGAGCTTCCAGCCATTCAACCTTAGACCAGCGCTATATCCTTGATCCACTTGGTCTGTCGATTCCATCTTCTTGGGCTGAGCAGCAACCCAACAATGCAGATACTATTATGGACTCTCCTACCTCTGATCCTTTAAGCCTAGTAGCATAATTAAACATATATTTTCTATTGCTTCTGTTCCTCTACCACATCTACAGAGCTAAGGGAGCCCAGCCAGGTGAGTAGAATAGGGCTTCAAGCCCCAGTTCCTAAGATGATACAGAAGACAGGTGAGAGAAATGCTTTCACATTCACTCCCCACACCCTTAAATGCATTCTAATTTATTCATACCACTAAAGTAACAAATAGTTCTGGAAAATACAGATTACTACATAGGAAAAAAATAAGATCATATGCAGACCCACCTCCTAGATAAAATCATCACTAATACTTAGTATGTCCTTTCCATTTTATCTCCTCACATTTTTAGATGTAATCGAAATATAGTTACTTTGTATATCTTGTTCTGAGAAGATGAATATTTATCAAGCTTCTGTTATGTCACCTCCCTTAACCTCAGCTTCCTACTCTGCAGTTCACAAATTGTTTGTAAACTGGTAATATAAATGTGTGTTGGCATACAGTAAGGACTCAACACATGTTAACAATTATTGTTATCATAAACAATAATCATAATTATTACCTTGCTTAATCACCACTGAAACTCTGCCAAATTATTACAGATAAAAAGAACAAAGCTCAGAGAATTATCACTTGCCTAACTCATGTAATTAGTAAGGGGATGAATTTAGAATTTGAAAATATGAACAAAGAGGACAGAAAGTGAGTTTTCCATGGCAGATTTTATGTTGAGAATCTTCACTAAGTCCTTCAACTCATTACTGAGAGTCCAAGATATGAAAGCTTGCTCCAGAATCTGTTCAATGCATTGGCTAAATATTTATAGCCAATTTTTTCCACCCAGACTAATTGTTCCAAAAGTCCCCTTTGGTGAGAAACTGCAAGATGGCTTTCAGAAGTTCTAAGCACTCCAGAGGGACTGTCTTGATTTCAAATCCTTATAAATTTCTTTTTAATAATAATATTAATAATAGCTCCAGCACAAATAATAAGTCCTACAAGTTACTCTTAAACCCCTTGTAAATGCTTTGGGGTTGGCCATGTATCTGAGCCCCTCATTAGGGTGCATAATTGAGAACTTGAAGTACAACCATGATCATCGGTCACCAGCACTTTATTAGACTTTGTGCTTTCGTTTCCCACAGGCCTCCCAGCTAGGGTAGCTTGGGCAGCATTTATCCTTCAGGTGGTCACCTTTGCTACACTGCTTTACACACACACACACACACACACACACACACACACACACACGTGAACATATACACGTCTTTGTTGAGCCACTGTGAGTCATGTGCTTGAGTATCGCCAAACCTGGCACCGTGTACTGGGTTGGCCCGGATCACACCAGGGCAAAGGTTGGCTTGGCACACAGTTTGGATGTCTGAAGGAATGTAGGCTCAGGTGGAATTAATTAAGAGAGAACCAACTTCTAGTTCTTAATTAACGTGTTACACTGGCATCCTACCTCCCTGTTTCTAGTTCCTAGAGAGTGAACTGTTGACCAAGCTTGACCAAGACAAGGGTTAGGGTAGGGACGGGTGGCAGAGCCAGCAAGATGCTAAAGCTTACATGGCCTGCAGGGAGGAACTTCTCCCCAGAAACCCCCACTGCTGAAATAGCTTTGCATAGTGATGGTGAGAATGCCTAGAATTCTACAATCAGAGCTTCACCCCTAGGGATTAAAGCTTTGGAGCTTCAGAAGATCCTTTGCTAAAATACACAAATCTCTGGGAAACTTAAAGCTAGGCATATTCATCAGCACACATTAATGTAAATCACTGTATTGGACTGCTTCTTGTTTGACCTGACACCAGGAAGTCAGAGATGAAAGGGTAGGTTTAACCCAGATGGGGCGATGGTGTTAGAATATTATATGCTGGGGAGGAAGGTGCTGAGGGAAGACCTGACCTTATAACCTTGATTCCTGCTGGCTGGTGGGGACTGAGCTGCAGACACTGCTGGGTGACCCTAGACAGATTACCCGTCTTGGTAACTCAGACACACCCTGAAGGTGATCAAGGTGACCTACAGCTCCTGGCAGCTGAATGCAGAATTAATGACTGCAAAGAAGCCTGAAAATATCAGGCCAGTTGAAAAGCAAGGCATGATTATGAAGTCTTTAGAAGGGTTGGTTAATTATCATTCCTAAAGTTGCTGGTGAAAAGGCAGCTCTCTTTTGCTCTAGATGGGGGAAATCTCAAGAGTTATGAAAAAGGATGGAGAAGGTGGAAGTGACACACCCTTATCCTTCAAAACTTGCCTTCAACCTGTGCTGGGAACCTGGGTCTTTCTGTGTCCAGAGTAACCAAGCCGTGGAGCGGTAACAGCACGTTTAGGATATACAAGGAGCAGGGCTCTGTAATAGGTTTGTTTTTCCTCAGCTGCTGGCTGGCTCTACTTGTCAACCTGTCCTAGGAATTGTGACACAGCAACTGCCCATAACACCTAAAACTCTATTTGCTAGTATTTTCACTAAAGGATCTTCTCTGGAAGATCAGTCTTTAAAATGCTGGTATTATAGCCCACATAATTCATGACGAGGGTAAACTGGGGTGGGGGCTATTATCTGCTGGTAGACAGGTACAAACAGTTTCAATCAGGCTGCTTACAAGGTTCTGCAAATAAGGGACTTGGGCTTGGTAGCTTTTAACGAAGAGGAGGGAGAGCTCTAGGAAGCAGAAGTCCTAGATCCAGCAATAGTACGTTAAGTGCCAGAGGGTGCAGGCAGGAGAATTCTATACAGAGAGGGGTGAAAAATAGAAGCATATTGTTACTATTGATACTAACGCTTTTGAATAACCCTTTGCATATTGGAGCTTTTGTGCATATTTCTCTCTTAATCCTCCCAGCAGTCTGGTGTACCATCATTTCATTTTTATGTAGAATAAACTGAGGCCAGAGAGTTTAAATGACTTGCCCAGTGTTACAGATCCAGGAAAAAGTAGAGACAGGAGTCACAGGCTGATCCTGAATGTCTAAGAGCTGTGTATCTCCATCACCCTCTCGTACCTTTGCTTCACATTTTACCTGGGGGGCTATTCCTTTCTCACTTGAATTCACAACCCTAGAGACTTTATTTTCCCTTTTCTTGAAAAGAAACTGAGACTTTGAAGATGTCCAGTAAGTACCTGACTCCTTTCTGTGCTCTCTTTGTAGTGGGTTGTTGTCCAATCTGTTCAATGAGACAGAAGTAATAATTGGTATCTACAAGGCATTACTACATAATAAGTGTTTTGTAATATGCCTAATTCTCACCACAATCTATAAAATAGGGCTCATATTCTCAGTCTATGGAGACAATGATCAAGGTTTAGCAAGTTTAAACAGGCTCAAGGTCATATGACTGGTAAATGGGCACCTCAGAATTTAATTCAGACCTGTCTATATTTAAAACCCATAATATACAAACTATTAAGTCTCATCTTTTCCCTTTTAAAACAATTTTGCTATTCTCAAATTCCCATTTATATACATCTTTAACCCTTAGAAACCACTTTTGCCCCTAAGGAAGTTTATTCATGTTTTCTTGAGGCCTATGAGCACAAGTTTCTTTCCGTGATAAACTTAGAAGTAGAATTTCTAGATGCACCTTGAGACCATAATGATAAGTGAATTGAATTAAGCACAGAAGGTTAAATATCACCTGGTTTATTTTATCTGAGAAACCCAAAATATACATAGTTTAAAGAGAAAAATAAAATATAGATGCTAGGAAACAGGGAGGTAGACTTCATAGAAATGGGAAGAGTAAAAGAGGATGAGAGAAGATGGGAAGGTGGGTAGAGGAAGGGAAAAAATTATATGGTATGTGTATATGTACCAGTTCCCCAAGATGCTTATAATTCTTCTGTATTGCAGATATATATATATATATATCAATAAAAACCATAATAGCAAGAAAAGGAAATAGAATTTCTCTCTCCTATCATGAAGAACCTTTCCAACTTTACTAGGTAGAATGGGACTAATTTACACTACTACTTGTTCATAGGTTAGTTTACATTGCTATATTTCTTAGCCAGTACTGTACTTGTCATTGTGAAATTTTGCCTTCTTTTCCAACCTAGCACTGTGAAATAGTGTTTCATTGTGGTTTTCATTTGCGTTCCTGATAACTGATAAGACTGGGCACATTTCCATAACTGATAAGCGTTGCCTTTTTAGTGAAATGCTTACTCATAGCTGTGGTTGCTTCTCTTTTGCGTTGTTTGTCTTCTTTTCTTGATCAGCAGAAGCTGTCTACATATTCAACACTGTGGATCCTCATTATCTGTAGGATGTCTATATAACATATATATTTTTTAACTTCCGTGTGGCTTGTCCTGCACTGCATAATTCCATCTGGGAAGTATATTTTATTTTTAATATATTGCATTAGTCAATTTTAAAATACACTCTTTAGATTTAATTTATTGAGATAGGCCAGGATAATCTCCCCATCTCCATACCTCCTTAATTTAACCGTATCTGCCAAGCCCTTTGTACCATGAAAGGTAACATATTCACATGTTCTGGGGCATTGAAGATAGACATTTTTTTAGTGGAGTGGTAGAAGGCACATCCTGCATACCACATGTGGTCCTTGGCTGAGAGATTCAAGGGGTGAGGGGGAAAGAGGCAGGCTTACCTTCCTGGTCAAAACCTCCAGCACCTCCATCTCCAGAGTAGTACCTACATCACTTGCATGCAGGACAGGAGGGGGACAGAATCCAGTGTCACAGAATCACGTTGTTCCTACTAAGGTTTAGCAATTCTTATTGGAAAAAAAAAGTTTCCTTACTTGCTATCTGAACTTCAAGACAATTTCCAGAGATATTAAAAGATAACTTTTTAAAAAATCATTTTCTCCAGTTTTACTGGAGAGAAATTCTTAAAATCCCCTCATGCCGCCATTCCAAAAGTGGAATCTCTCAAACATGTTCTTGAACTTAGTTTTACTGAGTAATAGAATGATGATTATTGTCTATTATTTTTTATTAGTACTTTAAAGATAGTCCCTGTGGGACTGGGGACATAGCTCAGTGAACATTTCCCTAGTGTATTTATGGCCATTGTTTTAAACCCCAGTACAACCAAAAATAAATAAATAACAGGATATTCCTTGTGTCTTCTCTTCCATTATCACTTTCCAGAAGTTCAATCCTGGTCTAATGTTTTGAGAATCAACTGTCTATAGATTATGAGGCTTTATTTTGTGCCTGGCACATTCATGGCCTTGAGTTTGATCCTCAATACCACCCTCAACAATAAAACAACACATGGTCCTCCTGTCTCCTCTTCTTACTTTCCAGAAGTTCAAACCTAACCTAATATTTCATAGATCATCTACCTTTATGGGTTGTGGGGTTTTTTTTCTTCCTAGGTGCTACGTACTCTGCTATAATGATTTTAGTTTTGTTTTCTTTATATTTATCCTGCTGGTGATTCACTGGACTTCCTAAATCTAATTGGTGCATTTAAAAAAATATCTTATGTCTTCTCAATATTACTTTCTCCCAATCTTTCCACTTTCTTCTTTTGTAACTCCAGTGAGACATTTGTTAGTTTTTCTTAGTGTGTCACCAACCCAATTTTTCCCTTTCATCATTCCTTAATATTCCCTTTATATTTTTTCCCCATATACACTGTATTTGGGGTCATTTTTCAAATCTAACTTCAAGTTAAATAATTAACTCTTCAGCTAGAAGATTTTCCCTTCTAAAAGGATTTTCATTTCTATTATTGTATATCTCATTTTTGGAAGTTCCACTTCACTATCTAAACCTGACTGGTTATATTTTCTTGTCATATTTCTAAATTAGGATTTTATTCTGGGTCTGTGAATCAGGTATCTTTGGTCTTTCTGGGTCAATTTCTCACCTATGCTGGCTTGTTTTCTCATCTTTGTTGTGATCTTACCTATGTAATCATTAAAACATTTCCTATGGATATATGTTGCCGCTGGTTTCCATGGGAGTGCACCCAAGAGGATTAGTGCTCACTTCTCAGTTACTTGAAGGAAATAACTCAGAAATTACTTCTGATACTTGGCTTCATGTCCACACAGGTAGGATGAATCTGAATCCAAGTTCATACGAGGACTTGTTAGTAGGTATCAACTCATGGGGGAAGTGATTTTTCTCTCTCCCCAGAGCCAAAGCTGAGACACACCTCTCTTGCAACCCTGATTGCCTTATCTTTCTTTCCTGTACATTACTTCATTGAAGGAATGTCCTCTTGGAGTTTTAATGTTCTATAAAAATCTCTACTCTTACTCCTACTTTGAGCATTCTTAACCCCTTTTCCATTGTCTTCCTTTGATACAAGAGCAGCTATGAAGAATGAACAAACACACATAAAAACATAGGTTATTGGAGAAGCTGCCATACCTAGCACTCCCTTATCTCTTGGGTCTGTGCTCTAACTTTGGGGTGGGCGTCTGAGGGGTTCCCGTCTTTTCTTGCAGTATCAGCTATGTTGTTTAAACCTTTCCACGTTATAATTATATCGCGCATTGGTTTTTTTCTCCTTCCTTCCTTCCTTCATTTCTCTTTACATTATCCAGTGTTTTATACCGCTGAAAATAGAAATCCCCATAATGGTCTTTGCCCTATTTCTTACTCGGAAAACTCTCTTCATCTTCAAATCCATGAGAAGTCATCTCTGCGGGGGTCATTCATTGTCCCGCTGCCCGAAAGTAAAATAAATTTATTCATTGTCTATGTTCTTACACACGCAGAACATACCTCTAACAAAGATCTTCTGCATTTTTTTTTATTACAGCTATTTATCTGTTTCCTCTTACTATTCTGCAAGATCCTGGCAGAATATTCTAATCATCGTTACATGTTGTGTACAATATTTAGCACAGTGCCTAAAACAAAATAAACACTCACATAGGGTTGTTTTTTTTTTAATTTTCAACAAAGAAATGAAGTCAAACATCATTGTCTTCCAAATGAAATCTTTTTTTTTCTCTCTTTTTTTTTTTTTTTCGCGGTACTGGGGATCAAACTCAGGACCCTGCGCTTGCTAGGTAAGCACTTATTCCACTGAGCTATATCCCCAGCCCTGAAATCTAAACTTATTAGAATTCCATTTAGGTACCTCCACATCCTGCCACCTACTCGTCTGGCTTTATCAATTAAGTAATACGTTTTCCATTAACATATAGGTGAGCTAACTCATTATTTCATACATTTATTCATTATACAAGTCTTCTTTAGTATCTATTAATGTACAAAACACCATGCTAAATAACACGAATATTTCCACGAACAAAAAGAAATTGTGACATTCGTCTTCATGGAGTATATATTCTAGAAAGGGAAGCAAACATTAACACATAACTTTATCATAGATCATTTAATTGTAGTTGTTAAATATTATCAAGAAGAGAAAGAAGCCCTATGGGATGTTCAACTAACTGTTGTGCATGGGTAGGAAGAATGTCTTAGGAAATGGAACAGTTACAGGAAGACCAAGATAAGAAAGCATGAGAATTCACCCACTCCTGCCTCCTGCGGTAACAACCCCGGAACAATCACTGTCCCCTGGTCAGTCCCACAGTGATGCCTAGACATCACTGCCCTCTCTCTTTGGTTTGTTTTTATCACTTATTCCCATCATCTCTGCCTGTCAAAATATCAAGACCCTGCTTCTTTCCCTAAGGTTTCATCTATGGAGCCTCCCTGGATTTGGAATTTATTCTGTATCTTCTTCAGAACATTCATCTCACAACTCAGTTGTCTCTGCTTTTGAGCTCTGCAAGGGCGAGGGATATATTTTCTTCAACTTGATGAGATTCTGCCGTGTAGAATCTCAATTTGGCCACAGTGTACTTGCATTGCAAAATTACAACCAGATTGTGCCAAACCAAAGATTAAAATAACATCAGAGGAAAACTTCAAACTGGTTTTACCAAGAGAAGAGTTTTAAAAGCTCGGTGAAGCCAAACCACAGCTCACAGGGATTTGGACAAGTAGCCAAGACCCAAGAAGACCTTTGCAAGTTCGCTTAGCACCATCAACCCACTCATTTGGCATGAAATAAAATGCCCAGAATTACTTAACTTGCTTTGACCATACTGGATACTGCAGCTGGCCAGATCTGTGTGCAGAGAGCCAGTGTAGTGTAGCTAACTCATTTTCTTATCTTTCTGTATATAATGGATATCAAGGAATATCTCCCCCAAAACACAGTAAGTCACACAAGGTGTCAGGGGTAGGAGGACACTCAGGTGAGCTCAGAGCAAGAATTAAAACGAAGGTCCACATATCATATTTCTTTTTTTAATGTTTCTGAAATTTAAAATGTATAAGTTTACATACTATTAAATGAAGTATTTCTCACTCCCAGACTTAACAAATATAACTTGAGAACAACATAGAAGGCCAGTCAACAGTGGGAATTCTCCAGCATTTTGCAACATGATGATTTGGGGAGAACCAGCCCCTTTCATTACCTAGGATCCCTCTCCCTTCTCTTCCTTCTCCTGGGTGCATCCTGTACCAACAGTACCGTATCCTGTACATATACACGTATGTAGCTATCCCAGCCCATATAACCAAAGTGCACCATGCCTCTCAAAACTTGGTGCCTGTTAGTCATTTCCATCAGAGATGCAACACATCCCAGGAACATAGACCTAGGGAAACACTCTGCAGTCCCCTGAAGTAGGTTCAAGACCACTTCAGCAGAGAATGACAGTGTCTAGAATCATGACCTTGAAGGAGGATATTGGGTCCTGATGAGTCCCATCCTCCGGTTCCATGAATCCTACTCCTTTTCGAGAGTTGTAACACTAGAAGGACAAAAAGGGGAGACTTCTGAACCAAAGGCCCTGGTCAGGACCCCTTCCTATTTGAACTTAAGGGCAGCACCATGAGAACAGACTGTGGTCTTTGTGTACAAATAGAGATAACAAGGAGGAACACAGCTTTGAATACTTCAAGGTAGTAAAGCCAACCCTAAGGTGTCTTAAAATATCTGAAGATGTTACAGACACGGTAACTGTGTTGTCTTCATGCCTGTGTGCTGGTGGTCAAAAGTCATCTCTCTTTTTAATAGAGATCTAATTTCAGGCAATGTTTTATGGCCAGTGGGGATCAAAGGGGAGCAATATTGTCTGCTGGAAGTTGTTTGATCTTCCAAACTGTCCCTCTGATTTTTTAAAGAGCGTAAACAGTCCTATTCACGCCACTTAAAGATGTTTGATGGCCAGAGTATGAAATCCAAAGTCATTAGAAATACTTTAACACATTAACAGTCTGCTCAAGCTATAATCCATAGTCTTGGTGATTTCATATTTATTTAGCATAACTGACAAAATCATATATATTTAATGTGTAAATATGATGCTTTAAGATACACATATGTTGTAAAATGTTTTCTACTGTGAAGCTAATTAACATATACATCACTTCACCTCACATATGTATAGCACTTCTATTTTTTTTTTAGTAATTCTTACTTTGTTCCACTTAGAAAAATGTTCAAATAGACAAGGCAAAAAAAAAAAAACCTCTTTTTTGTTTGTTTGTTTGTTTGTTTGTTTGAGACAGGGTCTCGCTATGCAGTTCAGGCTGGCCTTGAGCTCACTTTGTAGCCCAGGCTGTTCTTGAATTCACAACTATCTTCCTGCCTCAGCCTCCCAATTGCTGGGATAACAGATATGTGCCCTGATGCCCGGCCTCAAAAAATACACTGAAACAAAATGAAAAATGTGTTTTAACCAGAGACAGGTTAAAACAGTTAAGTGACTATCAGTCTAAATGATTTCTTGAACTCTGTGCAAAAATGAATTTTTACAATAAGAATTGGCAATGCCATAAACACTTTTTCTTTTCATAAACACTTTTTTAACCTGTGTTTTGCTTAATGGAGTGGAGAGAGTGCCTTTTCTCCTCAAAATATGCACTTTAACATCATGATCTCTTCCTGATGCAATCAATAACTCTTTTTCATCTCTCCTAGTGTCCTTCTACCCTTCCCCCACTCCCCTTTATTTCCGGCCTCTTGTCTAATAATAGTCTCCCTTCTGCTCTCATGTCATCTTCTTTAGATGTCACATATTTGGGGAAATATGACATAATTGTCTTTCTGAGTTTGGCTTATTTAGCTTAACATAAAGGTATCCAGTTCCATCTATTTTCCTACAAACAACAACTTCTTTCTTCCTTGTGGCTGAATAATACTCCATTGTGCATATGACCACGTTTTCTTTAACCATTCATCTGTTGATAGGCACCTCGGCTGGTTCCCTATCTTGGCTATTTTGAATCGTGCCACAATAAACACTGGTATGCAGGGATCCCTGAAGTGTGCTGACTTTAATTCCTTTGGCTGCGTAACAAGGAGTGGTACAGCTGGGTCAGTGTGATAGTTTTATGTCTGGTCTTTTTGAGGAGACTTGAAACTGACTTCTGTGGGAACTATACTAATTCACATTCCCACCAGCAGTGTATTAGGGTGTCTTTTCCCTGTGTCCTCCTTTCTTTTCTATTATTCTTGTAGATAACTCTAACTGATACTGATAAAATCTCAGTATAGTTTTGATTTGCATTTCCCTAACTGCTAAGGATGTTGAACTTTTTTAATGTACTTATTGGCCGCTTGGACTTTTTCTTTTGAAAGTGTCTTTTCAATTCAGTTGTCAATTTCTTGATAGGGATATTTGAATTTTTTTTGATGTTTCTTGTGTTCTTCATACATTTTAGACATTGATCTTCTGTCAGCAGAATAGCTGACAGACTTTCTCCTGTTGTGTAAATTGTCTCATACCTCTCTTGCTTATTTCCTTTGCTATGCAGAAGCTTTTTAATTTTATGTAGTTGTATCTGCTGACACTTGCTGTTATTCCTCATGCTATTTGAGCTTATTCAGGAAGTCTTTGCCTGTGCCTCTGGCTTCAAGTGTTTCTCCTGTTTTCTTCTAGTAGTTCCAAAGTTTCAGATCTTATACCTAGGTCTTTAACTCACTTTGAATTGATTTTTGTAGACAGCGTTCCATTTTTTCTTTAATTTTCACCCTCACCATGGCAGTGCTTCGCTTAGTAATTCTTATTTCTCTCTTCCACATGACCACATTTGCCCTCTTTAATGGACATTATCATCAGTTGTAAATATATTGCGTATTTTTCTCCTTTATTAAAAAAAAAAATCTCCCTCCTGTACCTGCATCCCTCTGCAGTCACTACCACATGTTCTTCTTTACAACAGAACCTACGCTGTTTCTAGTTCTTCCTTCCTGTTCCATTCCGAAGGCTTTTTGACAGTATAATTGGAAACCTGTTTCTGGATTTTCTAGTTTGTTTCGCTGCTCTGTTTGCTGGTTCTTGTTATAACTTGAGTTGTATTTCTCCAAAGAAGATAATGTGATATCCTAACCCTAATCCCCCAACACCTCAAAATGAGACCTTATTTGGAAATAGGGTCATTGTAGATATAATTAAATAAGATGAGATCATCTTGGAATGGGGTGGTCCCGTAATCCAAAACTGGTATCCTTATGAAAATATGACATGTAGGAACAGAGGCACACAGGAAAACAGCCATGTGATGACAAAGGCAGGGATAAGAGTACTACATCTACAAGTCAGAGAACCAAAGGGTGCTTAGAGCCACCAGAACTATCTGGGAGAAGACCAGGATGAATTTCACTTTTAGAGCCATTAGAGGTGGCATGGCCCTGCTGACACCATCATTTCAACTCCCAGCCTCCAGAACTGCAGCACAATAAGTTCCTGTTGTTTTAAACCAACCATTTTGCCATACTTTGTGAGATAGCTGTAAAAACAAATACAATCCTTACACATACACCAGTCTTAATCACTGTAATTTTGCAGTAAGTTTTCAACTTGTGTATGTCTGCAAGTTTGATTATTGTTTCAAATATTCCACATTATTTACATTTCCATATATATTTAAAATTACCTTGCCAATTTATTTTTTTAAACAGCCTAGTAAGAGTGTGACTAGGATTACTTTGCAACTACAAATTAATTTGGGGAGGACTGAATCTTAATAATACTGAGTTGTCCAAAAAACAATAAATAAAAAGCTGGGCATAGTGGCCCATGCTTTTAATCCCAGCACTTCAGAGGTGGAGGCAAAAGAATCACCATGAGTTCAAGACCAGCCTGAGTTACATAGCGAGTTCAAAGCCAGTATGAACTACCCTATAGGGAGATCTTGGCTCAAAAAAACCAAAGGAACAAAACAACGACAATATATACATATAAAACATATATCTATATATATATTTGTCCAGTCTATATGAAATATAGGTGATTTTGTATACAAACCTTGCATCTTGCAACTTTGCCAAATTTACCTATTAGTTATAATGGTTACTTCATAGTTTCCTTAGGACTTCCTGTATAAGAAATTTTACATCTGAAATGCAGTATTATCACTATTTCTTTCTACTCTGTGTGCTTGCTTTTATTGCACACTATTATCTCACAATGAGGTCTAGCATAGTAGATATCATTCTCTCAGTTCCAGGTGATTTTCTGTGGGGAATCCTCAGGAGCTCATCTCCCTCTGCTAACATCTGGGGACTCTGAAGAGACAGGCAGGGCTTCTTCTCTCCTTGAGATTTCACACAACTTTCCCCCAGTTACCTTATACTACTGTCTCACTTTGATGTTCTCTAATGTGGGGAGTCATTGTGAAATCCCCAGGAATCTGCTGGCTCACATTTTCCAGCATTGCTTATTCAGGGTAAGAGTGAAATCAAGAAAGATGCTAAGGTAGCTCAGGATTCTCTCTCTCTCTCTCAATCTCTCTCTCTCTCTCTCTCTCTCTCTCTCTCTCTCTCTCTCTTTCTCTCTCTCTCTCTCTCTCTCTTTCTTTCTCTCTCTCTTTCCTTTGGTCCCTATCTTTTGAAGTTTCTGATATGGTATAGACACTTTTTCATATAACTAAATTTTTTTTTGCTTCTTTTAAAACTTCTATTCATTTTGTTGGGTGTTTGGGGGAGGGTATTCCTGTGATATGTCTATTTTGCTATCTTTGTCAATAAGCTCTATGCTTATTCTTTAGACTCTGAGACCTCAAACTTGAATAACAAAGAGTCTAAGCAACAACACAGATGTGTGAAAAGGACAGCAAGGGGACTTGGAAAGTGGAGACCTCTCAGTCTGTTTGAAGGAAGGGGTCACTGCTCTACTCCCTCCTATGAAAAGTCGCAGTGTGGAAAGACATCTAGGTCTTCTAATGTTCAAAGGGAAGCTGGAAGTTAGAGCTTTAAAATGTACAGCATCTCTTTTTAAATGCTGGCAACTATTTTAATTTAAGAGAGCAATCCTGATGGCAAAAGTAACACCTAGCAGACTGGATGCAGTGGTTAAATTGCCAGTTCCCTTTGGAGATTCATTTGTGGAAGGCTCAGCTGGGCCTTCGGAGTTGATGTAAGACAGCATGGAATTTTCATCTAGGTGGGTTGTTTGATGCATTTGGACAAATAAATGAACAAGGGGCTAAAGTTGACTTGGTATTGGGAAATACAAAAGGAAACAGGATCTAAAATAGCATATCCCATAGCTTTCCAGTGCCAGCTCCCTTGGACGGCTTTAAAGCAAGCACTTACAGCCCATCATAACCTCTTTTTATAGTTTACTCAGCCACATCATCTGTCAGAATTGGCTTCATGAGAACTGCAGACAGAAGGGACCATGTACTGTTTTTTCCAAGTTTGGACCCAAGGAAATCGATGAACATTTAGTGAAGCTACTCTGTGCTCTGCAAAAAAATCAAGAAGTACACCGAGCTTATACCCTTGGCCCTGCTCCTTATCCATATAGCTACCTCTTATATCCACTGAGTTTCTTATCCTTTTGTTTTTTTTTATCCATCAATCTATGTACCCAATGGAGTCCTCATTAAAATAGCAAACTGGAAACTTTATAGTCACTCCCCCAACCCTGACCAACCTGGGTAGCTATTCAAACTAAGGTGCGCAAAACTCCTACTTTGAACATGGAGAATTTACTCTCTCACTATAAGTAACTAGGACACTACACAAAATATGTCAAACCATTGGTTTTGATTTTTAACAACAGAGAATGTGCCACTACCATTCTGCCTTAGAGAAGGAAAACAAGGAGAGAATTTCTAGGAGCACTTTGTCTTTCTTTCTTAAGAAACAACAATGGGGGTGGGACCCCACTACGGTTGCCATGGTCTTGCTGTGTTCTTAATATTGGATTTCAATAGAAAAATCGGAAAAATAATATTGGGTTTTAATAACCCTGAGGTAGCTAGAAGTTGTGGGGAAGAGTTCTGAAGAGAAAAGAGCTATAATGTTTTATTCAAACTAAGCTGCTTTTAAACACACTAGAGTAGCTTCTTTCTAATCCATTTTGAAAATCTCTACCTTTTAAATGGGGTGTTTAGACCCCTCTTAACAAACTCCTCAACTTGGTTATATTTAAATTCACCATCTTATGTTTGTGTGTTTTTATTATTTCTTTTTTCCATCCTGCCTTCTTTTGAGTCAACTGAACATATTTTTAAAACTTAATTTTACTTTTAGTATTATGAATTCATCAAAAATAGCAACTTTAAATTTGGTGTATATGTTTATACACCTATCTCCTCTATTTATCCATATAGTTTTGACTATAGGACAGTAAGCCTGTATTTGAAATTTTAAAAGAAAAAAGAAATAGATAAATCCATAATTATAGCTGGACACAGGCACTACTCTCACAATAATGGATAACAGAAGTAGATAGGTCAGTAAAGATACAGAAGACTTGAAAAATATTCTCAAATAAGCCTGACTTCATTGAAATTTATAACGAAGTCTACCATAACAGTGGAATACATTCTTTTTCCACTGTTCATGAGACATTCACTGACAGATCATATTGTGGGACAAGAATTTGTTCCAATAAATTCATAGGTATTAAAATGATATAAAGTTTTCTCTGAACAAAATGGAATTAAATTAGAAATCAATAACAAAGTTATCTGCATAAGGCTTAGTTTAGAAAGTAACTAATATTTGAAAATAATAATCCATAGGTCAAGTCAGAAATAATAACTGAAATTAGAAAATACTTTCATCAAATAAAAATGAAACATTAAAACTTTCAAGACACACTGAAAATAGTACTTAGAAAAATTTGTATCATTAAATTCTAATATAGGAAGGAAAAATGTCCAAGGTACTCTATTTAAGCATCAATCTTAGAAAGCTAAAGAAAAAGAGCAATTTAAGCTAGAAGACAAGAAGGAAACAGTGAAGATAAGACAGAAATCAATGAGGTCGGAAAAGAACCAACACTAAAAAATTCAATTAAACCACAAACTAGTTCTCTAAAAGATCAAACAAGTTGATAAATCTAGACCAATCAAGAAAAAAAGACAAAAGGTATAGATTATCCACTTTGGAAATGGGATAGTACCACAATTCCTATGAAATTAAAATCATTACAAGTAAATATAATAACCAATTTAACTAATACATTCTAAAACTTAGATAAAAGAATGAGTTTCTGAGGAAAAGCATAATTTACCAAAAATGTTTCAACAAGAAATCTTTACATCCTCATAGTCCTCTATCGGATAAAGAAATGGAATCCATAGCTTAAATATTCCCACAAAAAAATCAGACCTAGATGGCTTGATTGGTGAATTTTAAAACTGAAGAAAGAAATTGTATCAATCTTAAGCACTTGTTCAGCAAAAAGATAAGTAGAGAATATTCCTTATCTTCTTTTGTTAGGTCAGGAATATGCTGATTCCACAAATGGAGACATTACAAAAAAGAAAGAAGAGCAAAACAAACAAACAAACAAACAAACAAAAAACCAGATAAATATACTTCATCAACATAGATGCAAGAATGCTCAGCAAATTCTAGCTACGTAAATTCAGCAATATTGAAGAGTCTGTACATCACAACTATGTATGATTTATCCACCAAATTAAAAATGATATTGCAGAAAATTTGTCTATTAGTACAGAAATACTTTTATAGTAAAACTAAGGAAGGGGTATCAGGCCATGGGGATGTATCATGCTATAATCTCTTTGAAGAGAAAATTTATAAATGTGTAAGAGTAGAAAATGGTCTCAGTAACTTCCTTAGATTTGCTCTAACCACCTGATCCAAATCCAGAATAATTCATTTTAAATGTAAAAATAAACAATGGAAAAGATAGTTAATATGGAAAACAAGATGTACTACAAACAGAAGAAATGTAAAGTTATGAGTGTTGCTGAAGTCAAAGATACACTGGTTTCTGGGACTTGAAGCCAGGGAAAAAGCTAAGAGTCCAGGCCTGTGGAGTAAGGCAAGTAACAAAGTCCTATCCAAGACCACTAGGCTTTCCCATCAACTAAGTTGTGTGTGTATGTGTGTGTGTGTGTGTGTGTGTGTGTGTGTGTGCGCGCGCCCGCACGTGTGGTAGAGCAGAGCACATGTTCCTTTAATAACAACAATAAAAGTTGATACAATTGGAAAGATTTGCTTCTTTCCATTGGGCATTTAGAATGTTTGGTGGAAAAGTGATTTTTCTGCACTACAGAGGTAACAACCTAAGAAAGGTTTGGGTAGGTGTGGACTTGACCTCACCCATGGTTGTTTCCAGTTTCTGGATGTTTCACCACCCCAGGAGAAGTGTGAGGTGCTACTCCCAGGGGGACCTTCAGCGGTGCATCTACCTGACAGTCCCCGCCTAGCCAGGCGGTTGTTTTTGAAACTAGTGACATCAGCAGCTTTTCACGAAACCATGAGTCATCCCTATCAGTGAGGATTTCCAGGAGCCCGAGGAGCGCCTGGAAGGGCCGGCTTCACCAGATGCTCCGGCATTGCCAACCCTACCTCTACCGTGGCCCACTGCCAAAGGTCACAACAAGGTCACCAACAGTGGCAAGTCCTCTGGGGTTTCAGGCATACAACTAATTCAGTCTCAACTAAAATTCCAGTTGGATCATCTAAAATGTACACTGGCTCATAAATGATTAAGACAATGTGAATTTAAAGACATTAGAAAATCAACAATAAAAACATGGTATTAGTTCTGAAACAGACAAATAGAAGAGAAGAAGTCAATGTCACACAGATTCATTAAAACATTTGCTTAATAAATACCAGGGGGAAACTAGGGGGTCAGCCTGATCCTTATCTTCAAAAACAGAGGTAGATTCTAGGTGGGTTAAAGACCTAAATGTGGGTGGTAAAGCTATGAAATATACAAAAAATATTGTAGAATATTGTGTGACCTTCAATTTGATGGAAGGAGTATTTAATACCATTATCACAGCACAAACTCTAGGGCCAAAATAAAAAATCATTAAAGATGTGGCTAAAATAAAATTAAGAGTTTTGTTCATTAAAAACCACAATGGCAAAAAGTAATGGGTGAATGACAGTCCTTAAAGTGAAATTAAGGGGGTACCTCAGGCAAAGAGACTTCTAATCTCTAAAACCAACATCTAAAATGTTCAAAGACAGTTGCTTCCATAGAAAAACAGACAGAGGGTATGAGGCGAAGATTTACAGAAAAAGAAACACAAAACATTACTTAGTATATGAAAGATATTTAAAATTATTAATAATTAAGAAAAAGCTACTTTTATTTTTCAGTGCTGGGGATCAAACCCAGGACCTGGCACATGCTAAGTGGGTGCTCTACCATTGAGAAATACCTCTAGCCATAAATTTTAAATTTGGTTTTTCAAATGACAAATAAAATGATATATATTTGTGTTGTATGATGTTTTAAAATATGTATACATGATCAACTGGTTACACTGAATTAATTAATATGCATTCCCCCACACACTTTTTTGGTGTATGGTAAAAATGCTTAAAACTGAGCAATTTTCAAGGACATTTTACTATTAACCAGGATTAGTGTGTTGTAGAGAAAATCAATATAAAACAAGAAGATGTCCTACTACCTGGACTGGCAGTAATCTCAAAGTCAGGCAGTGAAAGTGTTGATGAGGAATCAAGAGAACATGTGTCCATGGTGAGTAGGAGTTTAGACTCAGAGGTACCACTGGAAGGTTACATCACAAAAGAATTTGTATCGATCCCCACAGAAGACCATGTACGGAAGTTTCTCCATGGCGTGAGTGGGGTTGCAGAGCATGCGAGAACATTCATTAGTGGGATATGATAGCTACCCTGTGGGAAACCCTTTCTTTGGGGCATTATGTAGCAACAAGAAGCAATGGATGCATGTAACATACTAATAGGAAAAGACCTTCAAAAATATTATACTTAATGGACAAAATTTAAACATATAATTTGCATATAACTGAAATAAAGCACAAAAATGTATATTCAAAGGACACATTTTTAAAAGACCTAAATGTCAACCACAACAAAAAAATGTTGATAGAATAGAATAATTGCCTATGGGAAAAGTTATAGAAATGGGAGTATGAGAAGAAAAGAGAATAAATAAATAGGTAAAATAAAAGGGACCCCTTTGAAGACCAAAATATAATTATGTTCCGTAAGCTTCAGAATGTGATTAGCTGTGCAGCTGAAGCTATTCTTGCTCTCTTCATGTCCACTGTTTTCTCAAGAAAAGACTGCAAGGGCCAAAATTTTTACATGTAGTAAAAAGTGAGCATGGTGGCAAATTCAGAAGCTGAAGCACAAAGATTGCGAGTTCAAGGCTAGACTGGACAACTTAGTGAGACATTGTCTTAAAATAAAAAATAGAAAGAGATGGGAGTGCAGAGGAGTAGATCAGTGAGAAGGTTCCGGTTGTAATCCTCAGTACTGCAATACATTAATAAGTAAGTAAATAAAGAGGAGGATATACAGGTTATATGCAAATACTATGCCATTTCATAAAGGTACTTCAGCATCTCTAGATCTTGGTGTCTGAGTAGGTCCTGGAACCAGCCTTCTGGGGATACCAAGGGACAGCTGTGAATCAATATATCAGCTGATATCTATTTAGGGGGAAATATGGATTTTTTTTCTCCCATATGTTCTTTTTTTCTGGCTTCCTACCTTCTCCATAGTATTCATTTTAGTGGCAAAGATATCTTGTTTTTTGACAGAGGAGTTCAGTCCTGGGAAGCAGCATCTCCATCTTGGGATAAGTTTGATATCCAGGTAAACTAGGGTCCCTAGAATCCTTCAGTGAGCTGCCTGGGTAGCTTGTAGCTCAGCACTTTCCACCTGACATCCAAAATGACAAGACATAGGAGCAAAATGCAGTCTCAGAACTCAACTCCACCCAGAACAAGTCCAGGAGACACTGATATAGGAGAACTTGCAAGTCACATACCTGTAATCTCTGAAATGATCACGTCTGAAGTAAAGAAACAACTCCATCAGGCCATAGAAGAGATCAGATCAAAAATAATCTCTCAAGCAAAAAATGAAATGACAATAATAATGAAAGAAATGTTCCGCACATCTAGAGAAGAAACAGGTTAAAAAACAGATGAACATAGGCAACAGAAGGAAACGTTACATGAGCAATTTAGGAATGAATTAGAACGCATGAAACAGACTCAAAGAGATTTCCAGGAAGTCAAAACTTCCACTGAAAGCTTGCAAAACCCCTTGAATGAAGCCAAAGATAGAATTTCAGATCTTGAAGACAGCGTGACAGCTAGCAATTGTAAAAGGAAGGATCTCTTAAAATCATCAAGGACCCAGGAAAAATCAATCCAACAGCTGCAAGATGAGGCAAAGAGAAATAATGTTCAAGTAATAGGAAACAATGAAACAGCAGGAGGTGATGCAAATGACATAAAAAGAATATTTGCAGAAATAATAACAGAAAATTTCCCAAGCATGGAAAAAGATTCTGATGTGCAGGTAAATAAGGAACATAGAACTCCAACTAATCATAACTGAAATTAAACCAAACCCAGACATATAATAATCAAGATCTCAGATATCCAGCAAAAGAACAGAATATTAAAAGCTGCTAGAGAAAAGAAACAGATCACCTATAAAGGAAAGCCCATCAGAATCACAGAAGACTTCTCAGCACAAACCATGCAGTGGAGAAGAGCTTGGAGCAAGGTATTACAGGTTCTGAGAAAAAACAGCTTCCACCCAGACTGATGTATCCTGCAAAACTATCCTTCAAATTCAATGGAGAAATAAAATAGTTCCATGACAAAGAACAACTGAAGAACCAACCTTACAAAAAGTACTAAAAGATATTCTAGACAGAGAAAAAAGAGACCACCATCTCAAGAACAAGAATAGAAAGGAACCCTCAATCAAAGCAAGCAATTAAACAGATAGCAAAAATAGGAACCCATCAGCAAGTAAATAGCATGACAAGGATAAGCCAACATATGTCAGTTATAACCATTAATGTATATGGCCTCAATTCACCACTCAAAAGAAACAGGCTGGCAGAGTGGATTAAGAAACAAAAATCCCACAATATGCTGTATACAGGAAACACACTTTTCTCAAAAGGAAATCTATAGATTGAAAGTCAAAGGATGGAAAACAATTCTCCGTGCAATAGATTCCCAGAAAAAAAGCAGGGGTAGCTATTATGTTTGCAGACAACATAAACTTCAACCCAAGACAATCAAAAGAAATAAAGAAGATCACTACATACTAGTTAGGGGAAAACCAAGAGGAAGAGATAACAATCCTAAACATGTATGCACCAAATATTGGAGCACCAAACTATATAAGTCAAATCTTAACAGATATGAAAAACCAAATAATCAATAACACTATAGTAATAAGGTACCTAAACACCCCTTTGACACAAAGGGACAGGTCAACTAGACAAAAAATCAGAAAGAAATAACAGACCTGAAGCAAATCTGCAAACAAATGTACTTAGTAGATGTATACAGAGTGTTCTTCCCCACAGCATCAGAATATACATTTCTGTCAGCTACACATGGGTCTTTCTCTAAAATAGACCACATTCTAGCCCAAAGAACATACCTATCTGAATGCAAAAGAACTGAAATTATCCCATGCATATTATCTGACCAGAGTGCAATGAAATTGGAAATTAATGACTAAAGGAACTCCAAAAACTCCATAAACACTTGGAAATTAGACAACAACCTCCTGAAAGCAACCCAAATGTCCATCCACTGAGGACTGGATAAAAAAACTGTGGCATTTTTATGTCATGGAATATTACTCACCTATAAAGACAATCTTGAGGCTTTTATAGGTAAATGGTCACAACTAGAGACCATACTCCTAAGTGAAATAAATGAGAGGTGCATGCATAGGCAGGGTATTATATCACTGGTGTAGGAACTTGAAAGTGTGAATATAAATTAGGAGGTATGATAAACAGTGTGAAATGAAAGGAAACTGCTTGAAAGTAGGGAGCAGCTGGGATGGGGGAGGGAGAAAAGGAAGAAGGGGATAATTATGTATGTATGAATATATGTGCAGGATGGCTAACATAGTTGTACTACTGACTTATGTCGCTTTATTGTAAGGAACAGTTAATGATTAGTTGTTTGATCAGTCTTGCATGTCTGCATTTGTTTTCCTGAGTATAAACTTTGAAGCTATCAATACGTGATACAACAACCATTGTTAATCCCCTGTCACCTTATCTGTAATTCAGTTTTGATTGTACTATCCTGGTGCTACTTTGTAAGTGGCTGTCTGTTTGTTAATATGTTTTTGTTCTTTTACTTTTTAAAATTAAAAAAATCGTCTTTTTCATGATTTCCTCCCAGATGCTTCTTTCACACTTAGTACCACCCCTGAACAAGTACGCACATGCACCTACTGCAGCATCTACAAAGCCTGGGAAGATGTGCTCATGCAGCACCCATCTCCCCTCCTCTCATGCCAGCCTGAGGTGGAGAGCAGCCCTACCACAGTGAATCCTGCTTGAGACTGAGAATCACTGCAATAGCCCCACCCTTGTGGGAGAAGCCTATCCATGGCATCATATATTCCACCCATGGTGCTGATATGCTAACAGTGATCAAAACTTTAAAGACAAAAATTCAGGGTGAAATTTTTGGTGGTCACTATTTGAGACAGAAAAATTGGAAAAAGAAGCATTTGCATCTCTACTATTTGGTTTTCCTTTACCAAAAGATTGTAAGATTCAACCAAAGCCATCTATGACATCCTTTTTTGTACTCCATGTACCTAGTTCTCAGCAGGTTTTAAATTAATTGATCGCCTGAGGATCAGTGTCTCCTAGCAAGAAGATGTATTTCTTCCCCAGCAAAACCATGAATTCCTCTTACTCTCAGACTTCATCCCTCACTTTCTTAACCAATCCTAGGAGGGTATGACACAGGGGCTGACACATAAACTACTTTCCTGAGGTGTGTCCTAAGAGCCAGACTCCAGAGACAGACAAGGTGGTCAGCACCGCGCCATACCCATGCTCTGAAAGCCTCTAGGAATGAGTGATGCATGAGTCATGAGATGTGTCACTGTGTTGGTTTACAGAGAACAGAGACAAATGCTACCTTTGTGTTTCATCTGAAGATTCAGAGAAACCATGTAAGAAACTAACCAGAGGCTCAGATTACTCCGGATTACCTGCTGAGGCTAGAGTGCTAGGTTGCCTTCAGGGGAAAGTAGGATAGTCTTGGAATTCCAACGAAAGGCAGCAGAGACCTACCTGCCTGTAGTATGTGGGCAGTTTGCAGAGAGATGTTTAGCTATGCAACAGGTGAAGAAAAGAACAAGCTGTTCTTCCAAAGAGTCAGAGGGAGAGATGAGAGGCAGCACTAAGTTAGCCTTTGGAATTATTGGTTGATACAATGGAAAAAACATAGAACTTGGTTGGAGGAAACATTCACTCAAGTTCTGCTTTGTCACCTAATGACGATTAGATCTTGGGTATCTTAATGTCCCTGAGCCTTGGTTTTCATCATCTGTAAATGATAACAATTCCAAGCTGTCAAAATGAAGAAGTGAGGCGATTTGTACAGATCTCTTGGCATGTAGCAGCGGCTCCATAAATAGTCTCTTTCTTATCTACTCCCTTTCTACTTTTTTCAGGTATGAAATTTAGCCTTAGAAGGATAGTCTGATTCCCAAAGTTCTCTGCACCAATGGTACCTGACAAACATTCCCGTTCTGTCTGAAAATGGAAGATCTAGAACTTAAACCTAGTTCTGTCATTTAAAATCTAATGCACTTTCTGAAAACTTTTTTACTTCCTCATCAACCAATGTCTGCTGGAGGGAATGTGAGGGGAGCAGGAAAAGGACCTTGGGAAGGGAACACAATTCTTCTTGCCAAGAGAGAAGAGAACTCCACAGAGAGAGCTAGCTAAGGAACTCTTAGCTCTGGGGAGAGGTGTCAGGCTCTACGCCATGGAACCAGGTGAAGGTGTCAGGTGGGATGGGCCAGGCATCCTCATCATAATCATGCACAGCTGACCCAACACTGTGTCATTGTAACAGAAATAGTAATGACAGTTCCTAGTTACTGACTGCTTCTAATGTATGTAGGCATAGGTCAAATATGCCCACCTCATGGGGTTGGTGTAGAGTTCCATTGAGACAATGTACATGCAACTCAGCAGAGTACCTGGCATGTAGTAAGTGCTCAATAAATGGTAGCTGCCAGTGTTTTCCATATGTGGTCTTCTCCCATCTTCGTAACAGGTTATGCAGTGCTCATTACTATAATCCCAATTTTGTCAATGACGATGTTAAGACTCAGGGGAATGGAAGAAATTGCCCATGATCAAAGATCTAGAAAACAGTCAAAATTCGGACCTAATCTACATATGTCCAACTCGAAAGCCTATACTCTCAACCATTTGGATATACTGGCTGATAGGTCTGCTAGTAAAATTGTGATAGGGTGAATAGTTTCAGTTCAGTGTTGCCTATGTTTTCCCTTTCTATGTACACCTTACAGGGGGGCCCAGCCCTGAAACTGACCCTGGATGGAGGAAGTAGATGCTATATTGTACTGGGTCTGGCTTCATATTCACTGTCCTTTGCCAGAAGCCAAGGACTGGACACAGATGGCTTAGAAAGGAAGAAACTGGAGTGGGATTTTATAATAGAGACCTTAGAGGTTACCCAATCATCAAGGTCGGTGGGTTCCTTTGTTTATCTTAGCTTAATTAGGTTTAATTTTCCTTTGCAATGCTTTGTTCAAATGAAATTTTATGGGAAATCCCCAAACGTAAAGCCTATAAAAGTGGAACCACTGTGTTGATAGTAAACCACCAAGACCCCTGATATGTGCATCACCTCTTCATTTAAGAGAGGTGACCGCACAGCTGGATGCTAAAGAGCTAAGTCACCAGCACATGAATGGAGACAGTAAGGGTGGTGGAAAGTTCAGAGGCAGGGAAGTCAGATTCAATCTCATCTCTGCCCTTTCTGATATGTGCAAGGGAAGATGGGGAAGGAAGATAGCTTTTCTGAGCAATAGGGTCCTGGTTCAAATCTAAGTACAAAAAAATCAGTAATACATTTAAAAAGCTTAATGACAAACAGAAGAAAGTAAAAAATAGCTATTAAATAATCAACTTGAATTTTTGTTTGTTTTTTTTGTAGTTTATTTTGTTTGTTTTTGTGTTTTGTTCTTGTTTGAGGAGGGAGGAAGAGATTTTTTAAGTGTTAAATTGAATGAGAAATATACCTTAAAATAAGCACATATCACAGAAGGTAGAAAATTCTTCTCATTACCTCCACTCAGCATTTGCTGAACTATATGATACTCAGATGGAGCAAGCGATATAACCCAGTACCTACCAAGAGTCAAGTGTACATAACAATGAGAGGGAGAAGGAGAGAGAGGGAGAGGGGGAGGGAAGAAGGAAGAAGGAGGAGAAGGAGGAGAGGAAGAGGAAGATGAGAAGGAAGAAGGAGGAGAAGGAGGAAGGAGGAGAAGAAGCTTTTCTGTCTTCTATGAGTTAATGTTAGAAATCACATATGGTCATTTGGGCATACCATGTCAGTCCCACAGCTCAAACCTAGCATGTTGCAGGGGTAGACTGCAAGAAGATGCAAATACCAGAAAGAGGAGACCTGAGAGGTTGTGGTGGATTGACAACTAGTAGTCAGCTTGTAACACCCAGCTGAACAGAAATCAGCAAGGTGCTGGGTATGGGGGCGCCCGGCTAAGGATTGTCGCTGGGAGCACAACAGGCAGGACCGGAGAGGAAAGAGAGCTCTAGGGTGCTGTCGGGGGCTGTTCGTTCTCCTGGAGGAGTTTGTCATGTTGGCTTTCCTGATGAACTCAGCTGTTCTCATCCTCTGAGGACTCTCAGGAAATTATTGTCACTGAGAATGGCTGTGGTTCACTTTGGGGGAGCCCTGGTCTTTGAACATCACTTCCTGGCTCCAGAGGGGAAGACATTGCATGGTGTTCAATGTCCCGGAGAAGCTTAGGGTGCTGGCTTTCCTGATATGAACTCAGCTATTCTCAGGGTTGGAAGAGCTTGGGATCTCATTTTCGCTGAAGATGGCTGGAGTACCTGTCGGGGAGCTCCGGTTCTTACATTGAGCATCACTTCCTGGCTCCAGTGCAGATCCCTCAGCCCGCTAGCACAGATCCTTCATCCCACTGGCACAGACTTCCTAGCTTCCACCACTGACCGTTGAGCCTTCTCAGTCCAAATCCATGACACAGACCTGCATGAGACAGTGTCATGGGCTCTTGGCCTCCAGTCGGACTTGTGGGGGGGCATTGTGTTGAGCTCTAGGTCCTCAGCTGGACTCATGTAGGACATTGCTGTGGGATCCAGGCCCTCAGCTGGATTCTTTTGGTATTTAGTGTGTGGACAGATTTCCTGCACTCTTTATGTATGACTCTTTGGGTGACCATTATAAAATAATCTTTAAGTTATGTGTCCTTTATTGTTCCCCTTGCAAACCCTGACTACAGCAGAGGCGGTCTTAGAAGTTGGAGATCACAAATTGATACAATTCTTATTCCTTTTCTCCTTTTGCCCTAAAACAGTGAACCAGACAGTAGTCCTTTCAATGTAGGCATTTTTAGAATTCTAACACTTCTTTTAGCTGAACAAATATTTTCTATTGTCCTTCATCCAACAAAACCACAAAAGCAAATATTTTAGATTAAATCTAATAAGAATGCAATTATTTTTTCACTTGTTAAATGCTCACTGTGTGTCGAGCCATGTGTAGATCTTCATGGATTATCACTGGAATCTAAAATATTTGAGAGCAAAGAGTTTCTTTTGTTGCTCCGTTACGACAGTCCCAGTCTGTAGAAGTAGACACTGGGACTGTGGCAACAGAGATGCCCCATACTTAGATCTTCAAAATGGCTTTGAAAAGTGAGTGTTATCCACACTGCAGAGACGATGGATCACATGCTCACAGTGGCTTGCCCAAAGTCATAAAGATAGTAGGCGGTAGAGCCAGCCCTCCAATGCAGGTCTATCTACTTGCAAAGCTTACGTTCTTATCCACGACACCCTACCATCTTCTTTGTTATCCTGAGCATCCAGGCTAATGGGAAAGATGAAAAACAAAGGAAGCTGAGGTTATCACAAAAGTTTAGAATATCATAGATTCCTTATAACAAGCGTGTCTTAGTTATTTTTGTCATTGTTGAGACAAAATACCTGACACCCAAAGTTAAAGGAGGAAAAGTTTATTTAGCTCACAGTTTGTAGAGGTTTCGGTCCATAACTGGCTGGCTCCAAGGCAGGGTGGCATCAAAGAGGAGGAACCTTTAGCGGCCGGCAGAAGGTAGCAAAGAAAGCAAGGGACGAGCACAGTCCTTTCTACCCGTTATATCTTATCTAGGCCAGTTAGGGCAGTTAAGACTCACCAGCTTAATCTTAGTGCCCTTGATCATAGCATTGCAACACAAATCAATTCCAGCTTCACACACTCTAGATCCAGCCACTTCTGAGAAAGCCCCACCTATGACCACATGAGTCTTTGGGGAGACATCTAGACACAAGCCATAGCAAAGCTATTTCCAACCTACTATGGTATGGAAGGTTGAATCTCTGACACTTGTTATCAAGGGAATACAGTAAGGAGAAGTGCTAACAGCTTATAAAGAAAGGAGTGTCATATACCCCTGAACACACACAAGGACATGCGTGAACACACCCATGCACATATGCACACACACAAACGCATTCAGAGCGTTTACAGTGCATGAAAGACTTGTGTGAATAAAATGTTAATGCACAAGACTTTCAAAGTTTCCCCAGTTCTTTGCCTGTAAATGATTATTTTGATTTTGGTTAACCGATTTCCTCCCAGACCACGTATCTGAAGAGTTCTTTCTCTACTGAGAGAGTCCCACTATTAGAATCAGAATCGGCAAGGGAATGGGAGAAGGAGAGATAAAAAGGGAATGTTAGGATTGTTGAAATAAATTTTAGGAGTGAGGAAAAGAGGATTGTAAAAAGTAGGAAAGAAGCAGCTGATGTGAGAGAAGCGGATAGGAAAAGACAGGATAGTTTGAAGAATTGCTGTCAATATTTTTGCCGGTGTCAACAAGTTAAAAACTTGAGACACTTTGAAATTATGTCCTGGTGTATGGACAGTGTTCTTTTATCAACAGTATACTGAGACTGGGCCCCATGGACTATGGTCTGGAGAATTATATTAGATTTCTCTGCCAGAAGGATTTCGTAGATGATGGGGAAAAGACCTCCTAGAGCATGAGGAAAACACAGGAGATTATTGATGTTAGGAAGAAGAAAGAAAATACAGGGAAGGTGAGAGCAACCTGCCAACAGATAATGCTTAATGTGCTCTGTGCCAGACAATATTAGTATGTACCAAATGCCTAGTTATCATGCTTTCAAGGTACTTGCAAAGCAATGCATTTGGGCTTGTGTAACAATCTGGAGATTTCCCGAGCCATATATGACTCCCATGTAAAAAAATTCTGATGAAAGAAATTGAAAAAGATGTAAATCAATAGAAAGACATCCCATGTTCATGCATTAGAAAAATTAATATTAAACAGTCCATACTATCCAACCTAATACAGATTCAGTGCAATCCTAGCTAAGTTCCAATGACATTTTTATAGAAATAGCAAAAAAATTCTAAAATTCAAGTGGAACTGCTAAAGATCCCAAATAGCCAAAGCAATCTTGAACAGCAATAACAACAAAAGAACAAAGCCAGAAGCATCACACAATGTGATTTCAAAATCCACAAGACAAAATAATAAAAATAACATCATACTGTTATTGAAACAGATACATCAGACAATAGAATAAAATAGAGACCCAAAAATGAACTCATGCATTTACAGCCAATTGATGTTCATCAGAGAATCCAAGAATACCCAATGAGGAGGGTCTGTTCAACTAACGGTGTTGGAAAAACATGCAGAATAATCAAATTAAACCCTCATCTCTCACCACATATAGAAGTCAACTCAAAATAGATTGATATAAGATCCAAAAACTAAGATCCAAAAGCTATCAAACTACTAGGTAAAAAGCACAGAAGGAAACCTCCATTGATCTTGCCAATGATTTTTTAATAGGACCCTGGAAGCACAGGCACCAAAAGCATAAAGGGCAAACGGATTGTGTCACATTTCAAAGCTCTGTGTAGCAAAGGAAACAGCCACCAGTGTTCTCCCTACAGAAAGGGGAAAATATTTGAAAATTTGTATTTGATAAAGAACTAACATCCAAAAATATAAGCACTCAAACAATTCAATACTGAGAAACAAACAATCCGTTTTTAAATGGGCAGAAGAACAAAAAAGGCACTTTTTCAAAGGAAGATATACAGATGGTCAAGATGTACATGAAAAACTGCTCATCCTCACTAATCATCAGGGAAATGCAAATTAAAATGTTGAACTCTAACCTCACATCTGTTAGAACGACTGTTACCAAAATGACGAGAAATCAGAAGAACTGATGAAGTTGTAAAGAAAAAAAAAAACCCTTTAGACACTGTTGGTGGGAATGTAAATGAGTAAAGACATTAGGGAAAACAATTTTAAAAGTTCCTCAAAAAATTAAAAATAGGACTACCGTGTGATCCAGCAGTTGCACCACTGGAGATGCCCTCAAAGAGTATGAAATCCATATGCTGAAGAAATAGCCACACTCTCATGTCCACTGCTTCACTACTGACAATAGCTGAGATATGGAAACAACCTAAGTGTCCATCTGCGGCTAAATGAATATAGAACATGTGGAACATACACTCAACAGAATACTATTTAGCCTTTAAAAAGGAGGAAATTCTGTCATCTGTGACAATATGGATGAACCTGGAGAACAACCTGTTAAGTGAAATAAGTCAGGAGTAAGAAGAAAATGCCACACGATTGTGTTCAGATGTAGAATCTAAGAAAGTCAAACTCAGAAGCAGAGAGTAGGACAGCAGCTACCAGAGACTGGGGAAAGAGAGGTGGGGGTGTTGCAAAGATGTTGGGGGCAACAAGAAATGGAGAAAAGACACTAGCAACTTTGTAAAAGTCAGAAACAGTAAATATACTGTAAACATACTGTAACAGTAAATATATTGTAAATATACTGTAAACAGTCTATTTACAGTAAATATACTTTACAGTAAATATACTGTAAAGTTTATTGGTCATGTTTCTGAGTTGACATATACATCCTTTTTATTTCCCCTTCAATGTGATGTAACTGAAAATTGCTCAAGTCTTGAAAGACATGTGGACATCCAGATCCATGCAGCCCAAAAGACCCCAGGTAGATTTAACCAATAAATGCCCAATCAAAAGCATATAATATGCAAAATTTTTCCAAAATTAAAAAAGTCAAGGAGATAGCTCAGTGGCATAAGCACCTGCCTGGCAAGCACAAGGTTCTGAGTTCAATTTCTGGTACCAAAAAAAAAAAAAGAAAGACTTCTAAAAGAGACTTCTAAAAACAAGAGAAACACATCAAATCATATATAAGGTGATTCCTTACTAGGCTCACAGATTTGTTGATAAAAATATTACAAGTAACAAAAAAATGGAATGTTCTATTCAAGGTTATGAACAAAAAACTGTTAAGAATACTGCATGAAGGGAAATTATCCTTTACAAATAAAGGAGAAATAATGTCTTCCCCAGAAAAGCAAAAGCTGAAGGAATTCATCACCGCTAGCAAAGCCTTACAAGAAATGCTTAAAGCAGTTCTCTGTCTGGAATTCCAAGCACGGTAGCGACCACCACAATAACACCTGAGAAAATAAAGCTTACTAGTAAAGCAGACATGCAACTGAAAAAGAAAAAATAGGTTCAGATATTTTTGTTGCCAATCAGCCTAGGGTTCTTTTGTTCAGTTCAGATGGAAATTATGAATTGGCAAAGTGCAGCTCTGCTGGCGGTCTTGATGTCACCAGATGATACCAGATAATGCTGGGTGACAATAGTTGATATAGTCAGATGCTAGTCACTGCCACTCTCCATGGCTGCCGTCTGGTGCTGGCTTGTGTTGGACACCATAGGTCAACTTTAGCAGGTGCTGGTCCCTGTTCCTGGTCTTCACTGGCTGCTGGTCCCTGGAGTTCATCAATGCTCACAGCTCATAGCATTTATTGCTCTTCCTTTTGAACAGAATACTCCATCTACACGACTCAGAATGAGACTCCCAAGTACATTTACAAGATTTTGGGAGCCCACATTACCTGAGAAATGAATCACAAGCAGGTTTACAGGACCACAAGAGTGAGTCTTTATTCTAACAGGTCCTCTGTTGCAGCACAGGGGTATCAGCACATCAGAGGGAGCCCTCCTATGTACCAACCTGGGAAGCAAATGGGGAGTGCTGTTCACATAACATAACAGTTGAGCCCTGTGATTGGTTCAAGTACTGACTCATGATGGACACAGGGCTCTAAGACAACCTCAGCTGGCAAAGAGTCAGTGAGGAGCAGGGCTGAAACCAGGGAACATTCTGGAAGGCTAGCTGTGGGGGTGAGGAAGTTAACAATGGGGCCAGACCCCTCTCTTCCTGATCTTAGCCTGGCCAGGATGTCCCTTCCCTTCTTCAAAATGGCTCAGTAGCATGTGACATGGTGGGAGCAAAGGAGGGCTCTGCACTGATAGTCGAGCTGCATCCAGGGTAGAGTGAAGTGGAGGAGAGGGGCCGCTAAATAGCCAGGGAGGATGCTGCAGCAAGTTGTCTCAGTTCTTTGGGGAAAATGGAGAGCAAAGGGAAGCAAGGCAGAGGGGTATATTAATATTCTTGTGTGTCTACTTACTAAATTCCCCAACCAAACTATATAGCTAAGTAGATGAGGACAAAAGACCCAACTACATAACAGTCACTTCTCTGGTAAAGATACGCATAGATTGAAAAATAAGAGCTGGAAAAACACTTTCCACACAAATAAACCAAAAGTGAGCAGGAGTAACTACAATTTTTAAGTTAAAGTCTGTTAAAAGGAACAAAGAAATGCATTACATAATAATCAAAAGATCGGTTCAGCAAGATGCTATAATAATTATATTCATACATATATCAAATTTATAAAATTTATAAATATATAAAACAAATTTTGAAACTAAAAGGAGAAATAGGCAGCAATACAATAATACTTAGAGATGTCATTGCCCCACTTTCAAACAACAAAGAAATGGCAGAGTGAGTCTATGCCATAATCCAGATGGACCTAACAGACATCTATGGAACATTTCCTCCAACAGTGGTAAAATGAACGTTCTTTTCATCGAGACATGGCAGGAACATTCTTGGGATAGATCACATATGCCATGCCCCAAAACAAATCTTATTAATTTTTAAAAAGAACAGAAATCATCACATATCTTCTCAAATCGCAACAGAATAAAAATATAAATGAACAGCAGAAAGAATCATAGAAAGTATCTGAGTGCATATTAGTTGAACAATATGCATCTGAATAGCCAATGGGTCATTGATGAAATTAAAAGGGAAATAATAAACTCTTGAAAACGCAACACAGTAAGGCTTAGGTGATTCAACAAACACAATACTAAAAAGAAAGTTTATAGCAATAAATGCCCACATCAAAAACGTAGAGATATTTCAAATAAACAACCTAATGATGCACCTCAAAGATCTAAAATAAAAAGAGCAAACCAAGCCCAAGGGAAAGGAAGGGAAGGGAAGGGAAGGGAAGGGAAGGGAAGGGAAGGGAAGGGAAGGGAAGGGAAGGGAAGGGAAGGGAAGGGGAGGGGAGGGGAGGGGAGGGGAGGGGAGGACAGGACAGGACAGGACAGGACAGGACAGGACAGGACAGGACAGGACAGGAAAGGAAAGGAAAGGAAAGGAAAGGAAAGGAAAGGAAAGGAAAGGAAAGGAAAGGAAAGGAAAGCTGTTGGTTTGAAAAGGTGAAACTGACAAACCTTTCAGTAGAATAATAAAGATAAAGCTCAAAATAGAGATGAAAAAGGAGACAGTACAACTGATATCACAGAAATACAAAGGATCATAACAAATTACAATGAACAATTATATGCCAAGATATTAGAAAACTAGAAGAATTTACCAAGAATAAATACTCTTAACAAATAATAATGATTAACTAGACCAAAGCAGTAATGCAGTCTTCCATCAAAGAAAACTCCAGAATCTGAGGGCTTTACTTCTCCTTTATATAAAATACCTGAAGAACTAATTCCAATTCTTCTTGAACTATTTCAGAGAATTTAAGAAGAAACTGTCAAACTCATTTGTGGGGTCAGCATGACCTCCGTACCAAAACCAGACACAGCAACAACAACAAAAACTATAGACCAATTTCCCTGACAATCATTGGTACAAAAATTTCAACAAAATAGTGCATGAAAAAGACATAACATTAAGTAAAATAACCTGGGCATAGAAAGACATATATCATGTATTCTCATTATTTTATAATAGGAAGTGTTTTGAGTTCAGGTCCAATTTGGTCTCAGTGTTCATAATATCATAAGGAATCTGACAGCAGTTCTCTGAAATTTGGTTTTCCTGTTTCACGCTGTGTGTTTTTATCCTCAGGCTTATTTCCCTTATGGAAACAAATAGATAGTTGTAATAATTCTAGAATTCACATCCTCACATTGCACAATCTTCAGAGAGAGAGTTCTGTCATAACATTCTGTGCAAATTGGTTGCACCATCTTAGGTCATATAAATAACCCTCAGCAAAGATGCAGAATGCTGGGATTTGCTCATCCTGAGCTACGTGCTCCATATGTTATGCTGAATGAAGAACCGGTTTCCCTCACGCTGTATGGATTCCTAATGGAAACTGAGAACACTAAAAAAGAGAGAAGGTGCTATAGTCAGGATGAACTTACAGGAATTTGTCACATCATGAAATCTAGCTGACCAAGACAGGAATCAAAATGAAGAAAAAAGGGACAGTGGACATTAAAAGAGTAGTGGTAAGCATTCCACATGCTTGAACCGAGATCAAAGACTAAACAGTTTTGGAATTTTGGGGTTAATGTTGCCAAAAAGAATACAAGTATTTAAACCTCAGCAATGTAAAAATAAGAATGTTCTAATCCCGATCAGTAATTAAGGGAATTGAGAAGAACAACACAGAGTTAACGTTAGCATCTTTCATTGCGAGGAGTCGGTCAAGCCTAGCTAAATTGAAGCAGTATTTTTTAAAAGTACAGTTACTCCAAAGTTAATATTTATTTTCACGGGTGGTAAGGTACCCTTTTAAAATTAACATACCTTATATTAATTCCACATTTATTTGAATTCAATGCTTCTTTCCATTTCTTCTCTTTCAAGTTGAATTCAAGTCGACCTGAATAACGTTTCATTTTAAATATTATGTAAAGTCATATTTTGATAAAATTTTTTCTACTTACACACTCATCTATTTTTTTATTATAAAACTAATAGAGGAACATGATTCAGATATGAAATTTCACAGGGATGTGCTTCTTTCATCCCATCTTCCACCCTCCCGGTTCTTAGTGCTGAATCTATCTGTCTTTTATTAGTTTTGAAGCCAGAAAATGTGTACAATGATTATTTTGAATGTGATAAGACTTGCAGTATGTATATATATACATATATATATTTTTAACTTGTACTTTCCTATATTTCTGGACTTTTTCAAATAATGATCAGAGATTAGTTTTTTAAAGTTACAGTACAGGAATGGAGATACCTTCTCTCCTTCAACAGCAATTAAATCCCATGCTTTGAGGAAACCTTGTCTTGTTGTTAGGACTAAAGATGACCTTTCCTTTCTCTAACATCCTGGGCCTTCACACATCACATACCCTCTGAGACCAGTGGTCCCTGTGGACGTGCAATGTGTTCCTGTCCCAGGAGGACCCTGGTGTTCACCCTGTGGTTCCACTGCCCTCATTGGTATTGTTAGGACCAATCAGATTCAGGAAAAAGCAACATACCTCATGAATTTTGAATTTCAAATTACACTAGACACCACAGAGACCTATTTATTTTTGTGTTTTGGCAAAATTCTACTTCCTATTTCTAAGAAACCAGACTCAAAGAAGAAAGCAATTTTACTTACGTGGCTGCTCAATCCCAGGCAGTGCTTCCTCTATAGCTCAAGAATTCAGTTGAAAGTAATGGCAGGGTGTGGAAGCTGGGTCTAAATCCTAATTCTACCCCTTGCGAAAACTACAATCACTCTGAACTGTATTCTCATCCCAATGGAAAGATAGTTATAACAGGAATACTTTCCCGATAGGGTTAAGCCGAGCCATACAGATAAAATGTAGTGGTGTGCTTGGAACAGAGTAAACACAGTACTAGATAAATATCAGTCCTTGGTGTTAATTCTGCACCACAGCCCAGGGAGCAGCTTTACCGGTTGGAGATGGAATTTACACATCCAAAAGGGCAACATCCCCTGGAATTGTTTCCATCTTTTTTCTCCACTCCTTTCCTACCTCCACAACCCTCCAATCCCACTAAAGACAACTCAGTGTTCATTTTAGCTGCCCAGTGCATCCCAGGGAGATGAGGGAAGCCTTTTCTAAGGGGTGTGGCTTAATCATAAACATTTGAATGAATGTTGGATTAGATTCAAATTTATTTTCATAAATTCTTGAGACTTTCTGTCTGGAGCCACTTCAGGTATCATTAAGTCCAAGCTGTTGATTTGCAGCTGATAAAACTAATACAATAGAGTTTAAAGAACTTGCCCAAGCACCATTGACCTGTAAGTGGTGGAGTCATGTCTTGAACTCATGTCCTCTCTTCATGCAGTTCCTTGCTATTGGTCATACTACAGTGTGATATCTGTTTTTTGGTTATCTCTTCCACAAAGCATATGCTCCAAATTAGAGCCCCCCTCCTTATTCATTAGGAAGATGAGATTTAGAAAGCTTAAGTCATTTGCCCAAACTCACACAACTTGTAAGTATAAGAATTGGAACTGAGATTCCCCCAACTCAGAGACTTACACATTTTATCCTGTTAACCTGGTTTGCAGTTCTGGTGATTAGAAGCCACCTGTGGTTAAAGTAAGAACGGCCACCAACAGAGGCATTATGGTGGAGCAGAACTGGAGGGCAGATGGGCTCAGGCATGGACCTAGAGTATGAATCTGGACCTCTCCCTTGACTTTGTCTTCGGTCTGTCTGGTGCACAGTGGCAGCACCCAGGCAGTCATCAAGACCTAGGTGAAAGTTGTCACATAGGTGCGATGCCTTATTTCTTGCACCAGGAGCCCAAATCTTTCACTTTGCTTTTCTTCCTTTCCCTTTAGGAAAACCTGGGTAGAGAGTCCAACATGGGCCAGAGTCCTGTGTACCCCATGCAAGCAGGACATGTCCTCAGGTCAGACTTAAGAGCTCGCTTCTGTTTTCACAGCTTTAGCAGGGATCATGGCTCTGTCTAATGTGAATACACTGTTTGTTTTCCTTCTCTTTCAGTTCGCCATTGGAAAAGTCCATTAGTGCTGAGTGACATGACTAAACAGTAAGGGAGAGAACAGTTGATGTATTAGTAATTCTTAGGTAAATATCATTTGTTATTGTCACCACCAAGGCTTTCAGAGCAATGGCACCATTCCTGATCCTGTGTTGTCTCACTGGCTCTGTCTTTTGGCAACCTGGAAAGACAGGTTTGGAGAGGGAAGGAATCTGAAAGGGATTGGTGAACAAGAGGAAGGAAGGGCATGGGAATGAAATAGGGACTCTGAAAGAGACAGAGACAGCAAAACAAAGAAAGGCAGACACATGCACGCACACACGCACATTTACGTGCACATGCCCACACCCACACATAACCAACCAAAGGAGAGAAGACAAAGAGCTAATGATCGATCTTTTACCAGGTCCCACACTCTCTTGTGCTTCTTCCTCAGAAACGCTAGCACCTGTACGTTCCTTTATTAGCTGCTCTTTGTTGGCCCCTCTGGCCCCACATCTGCTTTTGCATCAGTATCTAGGGTGTGCAATCTCCCTGACCTGCTGTGATCCAGAGGGGAGGTGATGTTGGCTGTATTAGGAAAATCAGGATAAGAAGACTTCATGGCATCACCACGGAGGCCGAGAGGAAAGAAGAGATTCCCTGGGGATGCCTCTGTGTTGGAGGTGGTGCACTCCTGTGACTGTGGGCAGGGGGCAGTCATAGCCAAGCAAATATACATTTGAATGGAAAGATTTATGAATAGGTGTACAGATAAACTGGCTTCTCCTCCTAACTAATAAAAAACTGACTTTGAGTCTAACTCTCATGACAGGCATTTATGTCAAATACTTGTTCAGATATGGAGCTATGCTTTTGAGGATAATAGGCATAATTTTTTAAAATTTCACTCCCTACCTAGGAATTGTCAGATATGACTTTAACACAGGAAACATGATCCGATGACACCATGTTGACTGGGTACCATTTCATTCCTAGGCTGGACATTCAGACTATCTCTCTGTGGGTCATATAAATTCCGCAGTGAGTCCCTTGCTTTGTTCAGTGCACAATATTCTCTCAGTGCTTTCCAAGAGAGACTGTAGCACATCATGATTAAGACCCCAACTCTGAAGTCTGCCAGTCAGAGGTTCAAATCTCATCTCTGCCACAGAACAGAGAAATCTCAGGCAAGATTATTACCTTTCTAAGCCTCAGTTTCCTCATCTACGAAGTGGAAATAAGAGTAGAACCTTTATCATAGGTGAAAGTGAAGATTAAAATAATAACAGTAAAATACCTAGCACAATACCTGCATGTATAAATCCCCCATAAAATATAGAGTGATTAGGAATTAGAGTCTGCTCGCTTGATTCCCATACCACCACTGGGAGCAGGTGTACATTTGCATTTGATAAAGAAATTAACCGATGTGTCCACAAGCTCCAGGCATTTATCACTGAAGTCAGACGTAGAAAGAGACCATACCATTATGAAAGTGAGCTTCCAAGAGACTGTGCTATGAGAGCAAGAATGTGAAAAGAAAAAAGAAGAAGGATGAGGATTTGGTCTTGGGGAACAGATGCCCTGAGAGGGACAAGAAGAGTGGAATCTGGAAAAGAGCTTTTTCTGGAAAGCAGAAAAGCAAGGATTTCACTGTTGCAGAAAAAAAGTAAGGGAGATCTTGTCCCAAAATATGGGAGAAAAGGGGTCACCAGGATCAAAACCCATGACACTGAAAGAAATACCTTGCAATTTGAAAGGAAGAAGGTCTTCCCTTTATTTAATCAACAAATATTGGCAAGGTCATGGGCATATGTGAGGCACATCCTCGCTCTAGGAGTGTGTTGGTGAAGATGGAAATCCAGATCTCTGTTCTCTTAGAACGTATACCTTTGCAGGGAAAGTAAGTAGTAGGAAATACACTAGTAAATGAAAAATACAATTTTGGTGCTATTGCTTCTGAGGACACAAAAAGTGGATAATACAGTAAGAATTTGTTTTGGGTAGGTGGGCCACTAAAGCAATTGTTATTAGGAAAGTATACTTTTTAAACGAGACCTAGAAGGAGCCAGCCACAGGATGATCAAAGGGACATTGTAGGTGGCGAGAGCAGGTGAAGCAAAGTCCCTGAGGTAGGAACGAGTTTTACTTTGACCTTCAAAAAGGGATTGTTACTGACTCAATGTCAACAGAGGCAAACTGTGACAGCTAATGGAGAAGAACTGACTTATAAAGAGACAGAGAACCTAAAGGTGAGCTACAGGAAGTTGTTCTTGAAAAGACAGAAGACAGTGGTCTCAGTGTCATCTGGAGCAGACAGTGGGCAGCAGTGCCATACTTATTTAGGCGACCTCTGATTTCTCTTTCCCTTGCAGTGATCTCCCTTCTGTGCCAACATTCATAACCAGAGAGCCATATTTAGGATATTTGTAGGGTTTGGAGGTCAGAATAATCAAATCGTCCCACTCTAAAACTCTACTGACAGCAAAAAAAACACTTGTTTGTACTCGGAGATAGTGTCATCATTCCAGTAAACACAAGGATTTTGGCTTCAGATATTTTTTGTTTATTTGCTCTTTACAATTCAAGGTCACCCTTGGTTTCTAAGGCTTCTCCCATCTTGTCCTGCTGGTCAGTTTTGCTCACTGCCTTTTCTACCACACCCCACCATCCCAGGTCAGACCCTCGAGCAGTGTGATCCAGTGGGATTTTTCTCTAGTGATGGAAATGTTCTATATCTGAGACAGCCAATGCAATAGCCACTCACTGCACATGACTGTTCAGCCCTGAAAAATGGATAGTATGATTAAGGAATAAAATGTTTAATTTATATAATTTTAATTAACAAACTTAAATAGTCACACATGGCTGGAGCCTGTAGTTTTGGATAGTTTGGAAGAATTAAAATTTTGGAGGGTTCATTGTTTCCAGGCACTTTGTAATTTCTTTGTGATTACTGAGAAATAAACCAACACAATAATTAACGCCCAAGCCAGGGAATGAGGGGATTTCTTCTCAAGAAGAAAAAAAGATTATATTCAAATTTGTCTGAGTTTAATACGCAGACTATTATTAGCATACTTATTTGGCCCAAACATGAACGCATCACTTCAACATCTGAGATCGTTATTTCTCAAGTGTTTTCTAATGAGTGTTAATTTCATGAATTCTTTGATGGAAAAGATCCACCATCAAATAGGCTTGGGAAACTGAGAACATCTTTGCTTTCCTTCCTACATTCCCAATGTGTATCATCGCTATAAAGACTCTGAGGAGTACTACAGTGCATAGCTCTGAAAACATTGGTCAATTTAGTAGTTCTCTATCATTTTGACCACAGAAATTTCTGAGTTTGTGGTGTATGCGTGAGAGAGAAGGAGATAAGGAGAGAGGGAAGGAGGGAGGGAGAGAGAAAACAAGGGAGAGAGAAAGAGACAGAAAGAGAGAGAGGAAATAGAGAAATGTCAAGGTTAAAACGTGAATTAGGGTGCAGGGAGAGGGACTTGGGTAAACGGTGCCAGATTTACCACTTATTATTAGCTGTGTGACCTTGAAAAAGTCAATTAACCTTTCTGACCTTCATTTCTTTCATTTGAAAATAATGGAGTATATGTATCACAGGCTTGCATGAGGATTAAATACAATAGTATGTATAAAAAACGTATTGCAATTCTTGAGACCAAGAGAATCTTCCCAAATAGTTAGGTATCATTATTTTCATTGTCATTTATAAAGTTCAGTGACTAAATGACAAACTTTCTGAACCCAGGGAGAAATGTATTGTGAACTGGCAAAGCCCACTTATTGCCTATTTTGAAGCATTATGTTAGAAATCTGGAGAGATTGATCTTTTCTAAGTGCCTTTATGCATCCTTAGTAAAATGATGTACACCAAGCACTGTCTTCCTGCAATCCCTTCTCAACACTATAACCAGAAAGATTCTTTTGATCCAGAAATTAGAGTGTATAATTCCTCTAGGCTCTCCATCTCATGCAGAGGAAAAGGTAGAGCTTCATCAAGGCCTCTACTTTCTATGTAATTATATCAGCCAGTGTTTCCATTTTATCATTTCCTTCCACTGCTATTCTGGCAAACAGAAATTCTTGCTGTTCCCTGGATAAGACAGGAATTTTACACTTGCTGGTTCCTCTAGTACGGGTCCCTCCCCTCTTATCTGTGTGGCTTATTTCCTTACATCTTCCAGTCCTTTGCTGACGTGTTTCCTTCCTCATGAGCCCAACCTCAACTTGTCAGGACAGCCTCACAGGCTTCAGCTCTCTCAATTTTTCCTTGTTCTACATTTCTTTACTACACATTCAATAGCCCATGTTTTACTGGTTTGTGTTTTATCTTCATCTGTTTCCACCCAGTGAAACATAGACTTCTTTTTCATTCTCTACCATAACTCTAGGCCTAGGGCAGTGCCTGGCACATAGGAGAGGTTGGATAAATGCTTATTAGGTAAATGAATGCAGAAGTCACGTGTGTTCTGTTACACAATTCACTGCCTTTCCTCCAAGCCCAACTCTGGGTAGTTGGTTGAAGAATGAAACAAACACTTAGAGGGTGGTTTCCATGGTTTTTATTAGTGTTTTCTGGGACCCATCAAACATACAAAAAAGCCCTCATATTTTGAAAAATATAATTCTCTAATAAAATAGGAATACTCCGTTTAAGTTTAACATAGTTTAAAGGGAAAGATGTCTGATTGTTTTAAACAAGAGGAGCAGCAGGGTTGCTTTCCACAAATTGTCAGCCCAAAAGCCATATGGCGAGAAAAGCAAGAATTATGTGGATAGCTACAGAAAGATTAATCCCAATTTAGTTCAACTTGTTGAGGCTTGCACCTTTCAAAGGTTTACAAGACAAAGTCTCAACGTTTTTTTTTTTTTTTCCTCTCAATGCTGTCTTATTCCATAAACCAAATCCCAAGAACCAAAGCTGAGGGGAACTGTGCTCTGATTTTGTGAGTACTCACGTTCTTCCATCCAGTACGCACACATGGAAGATTACGTAATTAGACAAACTCCTCATGTATATGGTTCCCTGCTGTGCACGTGGTAGGCGCTCAGCAAATACTTTTTTAAAAACTATAGAATAATATAATGATGCGTCCCTCTTACTGCCTTACCTTTTCTTATATTTTATATATCTGAAAAATAATACATTTGCAAAACTAAAATCTAACATGCAGCACTAACCTTATCAAAAAATCCCTCAGAAAGAAAAATAAAATACAATAAAAACCAACCCCCAAATGCTAAAACTTACAACTCTTTTATGCTTAAATAGCAATTTACATCACATAAACATATTCATAATCTTCATTGGTGTCAAGGGGTTAATTACTGGTGTCTTGTACCAGAGAAGTCTCACAGTTCCAAGTAAGTTAGCAGAATTCTCCTCCAACACACGCTGGCTTGTGGCACCAAACAGCCTGTCTGGGTTTTGTTTCAGCGCTGGTGGGAAGGTAAAGTAAAAAGTCTCACAGTAAAACGTTCGTAATAGATAATATGTCCCGGAAGATTTGACCGTGGTGCTCTTATTCCAGTGAAGAAATGATTCATGTTCCAATCATAGATCTGGCCTCCCAACCAGAGAAGCCTTTCAGAAGGCACTTACTCATTAATTCAACAAATAGTTCCTGTGTACCTGCATCCCGCCAGGTACCAGAAAAACAATAGTGCTGAGACATGGGCCCTGCCATCAAAGAGCTTACAATCTAGTGAGACAAGAACTTTGAGGAAGGATCACTGTGTTCAAAGCAAAACTCTTAACTTGGGTCTGCCCTGCTCAGGTGATACCTTTAAGAAACTGTGTTCTGAGAGCCAGGCCCTTGCTAAGGTTTTATCAAGACAAAGCCTTAGATGATCTAAATCTTGTGAAGACTTAGCAGTGCCTTGTGTGACTTAGTTTCCTGTAACTTGTTAAGAAAGAAGAAGGAGCCTTTGATGCAAGGAGGTCCTAGGAGTCTGTGTTTAGTGACGAGGTGGACACCCATCATGGATGAGCTTCTCAAATGAGGAGCTGTGTACCCAAAAAAAGGGGGCGTTCCTCATGAAGCCTTTGTATTCCCTTTCAACACTAGTAGGAAGTATTCTGTTCACACCCCAGGTTGGCACGACTCGATTACCTCAAGCTCTCCAAGTCACGAATAGCACATAGAAAATGCAGCAAAGTCAAGCCAAGACAACAGAGAGATACGCTGAGAACTTAATACTGCAGCCCATTTAAATAGGTGCCAGGTGCCAAGGAACTGCCACTTTCAACAAATAACACAATTTGCTGCTTGTCTGCAGAACTGTTCTCCCTAGTCCTTCACAGACTCACCTACTGCATAGCAAAGACCGTTCCTCAAAGAAAAAGAGAGACAAAACCCATTGGGGGGGTCTAAGGAACTCCTGGGCTTGGGCAAGGGTGAGCTCAGGGGGCTTTAGCTAGTGGTGGTGAACAGGCAGAACCAGAGAAAGAACAGCAGAAAGATGGCAGATGCCTCTAACAACTTCACACAGTTCAGACCCGCGTGTTACACATAATAGCCAAATGCTAGGAAGGCCCATAGATTCTTTAACTTGGCAAAGAAAGGTGTCTTCATATAGGAATAATCTGAGTTGCATAGTCCATCTTTGCTGTTCAGGGTTATTTTTCTCAGTTCTGTCCATAATTGTTACTTGTTGATAAAAACTGTGTGAGGTTAACCAAGCCAGGCAGAAATGAAGTGAATTTGGCTATACTTTCAGAAGGTAGATCACGTGTACTCCAAGATCACAACTCATAATGGTCCTCATTAGAAATAGAATGACTTCTTAATTTTTCTTACTTCCAGGCATCTAAATACCTACACGTACTTAGCAACCAGTGAGTATGAAGTGCTCATCTTCACTGAGTAAGACACAGTGGTAGGGGCTCTACTGGCTGATAAAGACACCTCTTTCCTATTAACAAAGGGTTTCATTCCATAGAATTGCTGAAGAAAGGCATGCAGGATGAAGGAGGAAGTCAACAGCGCGAGGAAGCCAAAAGAGCAAAGTTCCACAAGGGATCTGGATGTTCGATGTTCAAACTGTCTACAGATTTCCATCCTGCATTTCATGGCGCTGTAAGTCACCAGGTATTCCAGAACTATCCCGGCAGTGTCTTCCCAGAAGCAGGGATAAAGCTTGCAATGCCTCACTCCTGAGCTGACTTTTCTGTTTGTCTCTTCCATCCTCCCTGCCTTTCCTTTCTCTCTTGTTGTGAAACATTCCTCTGAACGCAAGTCTCAGCAATAAACCCTTCTCTTTGAGATGAGTTCAGATGAGACTGAGATTACTCAAAGACAGAAGATGGTAATAGTTACCACACGCGAAGAGGCTTTTCCCTGGATAAGCTCTTTTCTTCCTCCCCCTCTCCCTACCCAAGTGTTTTCACCAATGATTCTAGGAGAAAGGAAGAACAATAAATTGTTCCTGAATAAATATAAAGCCCCTCACCATTATGCTTCTCACCGATTTGAGCATTCCAAGTCATGTGACTAGGCACAGATCACAGCCCTCCCTGGATTCTGGAAATTCCCATACTCCGCTCCCTGGTTCCTAAATGTCAGGTTAAAGTTTCCAGCACCCCTCTGGTTTATCCCATCCATCTGAAACCCTGAACTTCATTCCAACAACCCTGTCTCCTCTCTTGATGAGGTCCTGTGGGTGCTTGTGTGCAAAGGACTCATTGCCTTTTCCTAAATCATTTTGCAGAGGAAAAACATTTAATGCCCTCTGAACATTTTTTTCTCTTCCTCTTAGCAAGAAGCACAAGGCAACAAGCCCTGTTATTCTTGTGGTGGAAAAAGAAACAACAAACCTTCACAACAGAGGCGTAGGCAAAGCACGGTCACGTACAGCATCATATTTCACAGAAAACTGTGTACATTTGTTCCCCATATAGGACATACTTCAAAGTAAAAAAAAAAAAAATCATCCACTGTAGTGTTCCTTCTTGCCATGAGAAGTAGATTTTTCTTCCTTTTGGTACATAAATATCAGAGAAAAGTAGTCTTTGAAACATTTACGTCCAGGAGTTCTCTGCCAGTTATTAATTATGTGGTGTGTGTTTGGGTTTGTTCCAAGAGGTGGCTGCTTCAGTTTTCATTTTCTCTCCATCCACGAGCATTTTTCCCAAATTTGTACACCAGCCTCCGTCCATCCACCCGTTCCAGAATCTCTCGTTTGTAGTAATATCTGCAACAAAGGGAATTGCATAAGGCAGCTGTTCAGACAGAGACTTCCAGGTAAACAGCTGCCTGTATAAACTTATCACCTGGAGAGATATGAAGCTTCTTACCTCATGGCCCGGCTGAGCTTTTCATACGTCATACTGCTGTTGTTTTTCTTTTTTCCCCAGAGCTGAGCCACAGCTTCTGATTTCAAGAACCTGAAGATGCCTTCAGACCGGTCTTCCCACTTGATTAACCCTGGGTTCTTGTCCGGGTTCAGGAGGATATCACGGATAAATTCCCACAAATGAGTCCCTCTTGGGTCTGTCAAGAAGAAGAAAAGAAGGTTTATTTTGTCCCACATGACAGGAACGAAAGGGCAGAGAGAGTTTTGAGCTATAATTTCTCCCTTCAAGTAGATGATACTCTATTTTCCGCTACTGGAAGCGGATAATGGAGCACAGAATCACCAAGTATTGTACATTAGAAAAAGCATTTGAGCAGGAACAATCAGCCCAATTTTTAAATTTGATATATTTTAAAACTGAGGCGCAGACAATTTAAGTGACCTGAGCGAGAACACAGAGTCACTTATTGGCGAAGCCAAAACTAAGGAACAGGTCTGGGTTTCTTAAGCTGGGGTAGTTTCTTCTAGTTATTATTCACAACTTGCTTGGGTTTTACTTAAACATGTTTTTTTTCCCCAGGTGAGCATTTTCAACCACTTTTTTCTAGTACCTCACCCAACTCAATGACTCCAGTCCAACGACCCAATTAAATTAGTCCAATCCAACTATAAATCCACATGGCCGCAGAATACCTATGAACTCCTAGAATATATTGTGGAGGTGGGTATCACATGGAAGCTGGGGTTGGTGATTTGAACCAAGCAACCACTGCAGTGAAATTAGCAACCAAATTCATCTTTACTCCCATTGAATTTGTGGCCCTTTCCCCTCACACACACCATTCAAGGGGTTATGCTAATTTACTTTTATGGGATGACCTAGAATAGCAGATAACATGGACACTCAGCTTCTCTATAATTTCTACCATCTTCATTTCTCTATATGGCCTCTGTTGTCTCACATATGTTCATAGAGCTTTATTGTTGAGTGCAATTCAACTCCCAAAGAACACTCTAAAATCCTAGAGTAAACAGTCATTTCTTGAAACAAAAACCCTGCCAAGGTAGGAGGGCATCATTCAGCCAAAGAAGGAAAGGGGATGCATCTCCGTTGCTTCTGCCCATCTTGCTCCTCTGCCCACCTTTCTTATTCTGGGAGAGAGAAGACTCTCTAACCCTCTTCCTGCAAGAAGCTCCTGTTCACCGGGTTCCTGGATTTGGAATAGATGTGACATGGTGAGGAGGAAATAGCCAGGGGTTCCCACTTTGAGAAACAACTGCACACTTCCCACCTCCATGTATTTGTGGTTCATTATAAGATACATAATACGTGAATATTGACATCAACAGAAGCCTCTATTTTCTCTCCCATCCTGGAGTGAAGAAACAGAGGTAGCAGGCAGAAGCAACCTTGGCCTGAAAACTAGGGACCTACAGTTATGGCCAACATGAAGGAAAGGACCAAGGGCCATTTGAAAGCCAGATAACTTACTGTGCTTTTTGGTGTGGGGCTTCGTAGGGTGATCTGGCTCTTTCTTCATATCAGGTGACTCTACAAATGAGAAAAATGAGATCTACTGAGTGTATCTACTTCCTATAACATCATTTCATTCATGCATCTACCGCCTTAGCCAATATTTATTGAGCACCTATTGCATGCCTGCCACTGTTGGGGTCTGTGGTAATGAACCAAACAAAGCAGATTATAAAATAATGCAGGGTAAGAAATGAGGATAGATATATGGAGGTGGGAAGGATTTGAAGTTTAATCCAAGGTGTTAATAGTAGAGGCTTCTCTGATAAAGGGACCTATGGGATGAGAGGGAGCTGGCCATGCAGAAAGCTAGTGGAAGAGCTTCCTGTGGATGAGAGCAGTAAGTGCAAAGGCCCTGAGGTTGAGGTGTGTGTATGTTCACTAAACTGAAAGAAGCCAGTTTTGTTGTGAGAAAATGGGAGAATCATAGGAGATAAGGTTTCACCATTAATGCCTTTCGGGCTTCTAAATGATCTCTCTGAGAGAGATAAGAAGCCATTGGAAGACTGAGGTCACTAGACTTTATTGTTTTACATAATCTAAAAATATAAACATTTACAACAAGGAAAGATGGCTGGTAAGCCAGAAGAGTGCCATGTTTTTGGCATGCAAAGTTTTATTTTAATCACCCTGACAAAGAGGCCATTGAGTAGTCTGAGCACAGTACAGAGGGCCACAGTGGCCTATGGAAACTCAGATTAGCTTAACAAATGACTCAACTATTACCAAAGCAGAGATGTCAGAGGCAGACCTTGGAAGAAAAAATTCTTGTTTAAAAAAAAACAAACCTACATTCTCCCTTGCATGTGGAAGGTTTGCAATCTCATACAAGTAGAGATTAGACAGGTGGTCGTGAGAAGGGAGTGAGGGACAGGGAGAAGCTGGATAATGTGTACAAAAATGCAGTTAGATTAATTCCAGTGCTCTACAGCGTAGCAGCATGACTATAGTTTACAGCAGTTTATTACATATTCCGTAATCACCTAAAGGAGAGGGATCCCAAGCTTCTAAGCACAAACAAATGGTAACCAGAGAGAAAGATAGACATGTTAACTAACTCACTTGAGTGGTCATTATAGATTGTATGCATGTATCAATTATCACACTGCACCCCATAAATATGTCCAATTATTGTGCATGAATTAAAAATAAAATGGAAAAAAATAACCTGTGTGTGTGTTTCAGAGGATACTGTCAGTGTTGTGAGAATGAAAACAGATGTCACCAAAAAAAGATCCCATAATCAAAGCCAGCCAATTGTAATACAAAGTGGCCCCCAAATACAAGTCCATCCTTCTAAGGAGAGACAGCTTGTCTCTTCCTGGCACATTCCAGCAGGGCTCCCTCCCTTAGGGCTCCAGGACATCAGGGCTAACTAACTGCCTGCAGAGGCAGAGAATAAGCAGTAATCATTCCACTGTTCAAAACAGTTTATGAGTACAGCTACTGTGGAAATCAATATGGAAATTCCCTCAAAAAACTAAAAATAGAAATTACATTTGACCCAGCTGTACCTCTCCTACGTATTTCCCTGAAAGAGATGAAGATATAGTACAGGGTTACACGTTTACCCATGTTTATGGCAGCACAATTTATAATAGCTTATCTTGGAAGAAGCCGCCTATCTGACCATCAACAGATGCGCAGATAAAGATGTGGTACTTGTATACCATAGAGCATACTCCGTCATAAAGAAGGATAAATTTGAATCATGTATAAGAAAATGGTTGTACCTTGAGTCCATAATGCTAAGTGAAATAAATCAAATACAGAAGGCTAAACACCTCATAGTTTGTCTTCTCTGAGAAACCAGAAGAGTTTCTTTCCAAATAAAAGATCGATGATAATAAACAAGATGATAGACTTTGTGGAGATGGGAAGAAGATTTGGGGGCAGAACAAGAAAGGAGAAGGAGGGAAAGGGAAGTGAAAAGGGTCGAGATCTGACTTATATGTACCAATTCCCCACAATGAATATATTTAATATGTACCACAAATATACACTAATAATTTTTTTCAAGTTCATGAACCGCTGAACACTAGCTGCTAATTAAAATGGCAAGAAGAAAGCTTCTGTTTGTGTACCTACTATGTACCAAACCTATACTAAGCACTTTACACAAATCATCTTATGTAATTTACACAATAACCCAAGATTGGTGCTAGGTACTAGGTGTTACTATCTACAGTTTATAGCTGTGGCAGATCTGAGAAACACAGAACTCAAATGACTTGACTATAGTCATATAGCCTGAAAGTAGAGCCAGGATGCGAAGACAAGTAACTTTGAACCTTGAGTCTTCATTCAGAATCACTCTTCTGTGCCATTTCAGTCACCTTTAACCCATAACCAATTACACACATGTCTTTTCTACCAAGAGTCAGGTTCATTTCTCTTCTTCTTTCATAAGGGAGGAAATAATTCCAGTCTAATTTCCCAGTGCACACGGGCCCTCTGCTCTGCCTCATCACCCCGCTGGCCATGGCTCAGTTCTCCCAGCTGTTTCTCTCAGAGCCATGAAAAGATAGAGAAGAGGGCTTGGATAAGCGCCGGGGAGGAGAAAACCTTGTCGTTCTGGTCAGGAATCTCTCTCCTGACGTTGTCACCAGGAGGACCTGCACCTGACTTGGATTTCTCTGAAATCTGGAGGGATAAGTTCACAGGAAATGGGAGGAGACTTCACTCTCCTGCCTGTATGTTGTAAGGCAACGTTGCAACATCCTGTCAGGATGTGACAATATTGCGACAGGTCTGGCACCCATCCCGGTTTCCAAGTGATACATCATTCTGACAGGGCCACGTTGTTCTGCAGACAAAGAGTGGCATTTACCCAGCAGGCCACAAGCAAAGCTCGTTTTCAAATGGCATCCAGGATGGTGCAGGGCCATTATTTCCCAGCCAGGGTTGAATTCAGAAAATCCTGAATGTCTCTCAGTATATTGTCTTCATTGTGAATTCCAGTTTAATGTGGAATGAATCACTTTGGGGTGAAGATACCTCCGTGGATAAGACAAAAACCTTGGCTCCTCTCCCCAGAAAAAGGCACGTATGTGTACACTTATGGAATTCTGTCACAATTTTAAGGGTTTATGGCCCATTCAAGAGCTCACAGACTTTAAATTAAAAGCCCCTAGACTAGATAAACCATGCCAAAATTTTTCTGTAAGGTAACAGTCATTTACCCAACCTAGAACTCCATCTAGCTTAAGAAAATATTGTTTTTAAATCCCACTTAAGAAAAGATATAAGAAACAGTAATGATGAAAGATAAACCATGAAAATGTTCCCCTCACCATATGGGACAGTAAACAACCAAAGGCAAAGGAAATACCTAATTTCTTCCAGTTCCAATCCACAGTATCACTGAGCTGCCTGAGTCCTAAAATCTTTTGATCCATAACTTTAATACAACCAGCCTCTCCCCCCTCACCACTGCCACAAAATAAAAGTCAAGACCTTTGAAGTTAGCCATGCGGTTAAGTGATTCAATGCTATAAAGTAATGGGCCTCTCGGGGGAGGTTGTCCAGCCTGGCTTTCTCTCACTCCCCTCCCAAGCACTCTGGGCCAAGGTCCACAAGGTCCAGGCAGGGGCATGACAAGGCACAAGTTCATGATGCAAGGCTAACAGCATGACTTCAGCTAAACTGCTTTGCAAGAAGCAGAGATTAGAAGCATTTGCATATGATTCAGCTGTGAGCCATTTCTTTACGGGATATACAAATTTCAGTGTTCTCATAGACCATGCCACCCTCGCTTTAGGCTCGACAAGTCAGTAGATAAACACATCAAGCCTGCATTGGCATGAGTGGCTGCAGGAGTATCGAGCAGATCAGAGCACTGGCGGCAGCCATTTTACAAAAATGGGCAGATGACAGAGAAATCCAAACAAAGCCGCTACCCCACCTGCCTTATCGCAGAGGCCATCAGTTTAGGCAAGCCCCGCCTTAGCTCCGCTTAAACTTGCACTGAAACTTAGACAGATATGTATTTAACTGCACTCAATTTATGGGAGCTTGAAATGTGAAAGACCCAGCCTGGCAGCAAAGGTCTTTTGGGGGATGCTGGTCCCACTCAGTACAGACAAGGGAGGAAGAGACAAGGACGAGGAAGCTAAACATCAGCAGATTCACAAAGCCCACTTTAACCAGGACTATCGGAATATATTGGGCAGATGTGCTCAGAAGCTAATAAGCCCCCTGTTGCTACAAGCATGCAAGCAGAAACTGACCCCGCAGGCCCCAGCTGTCTCTGAGATCCTAGGAAGTCTAAATCAAGACACAGAAGGGAGAAGGAAGACCTGGCTGCAGAGCTGTGACTATTAGGAAAAGTTCCCCAGAGTCTCCAGCGCTAACAACCCCCAAGGCTCAGGAAGTGGTTAGTTCAGCTTTATTCTTAGAATCTTTTGCCATAAACCAGAGGCCCAACCGGAAGGACCTGAGAGGTGACACCTTAGGAAGTGTGAAAGGAAATCAGAGGGTGACTTCAGTGGTTTCCTCATCCCTGAAGCCTTTAGCCCTGACTGTGGCAATGACTGCCACAGAAATTGTACCCTGGCAGGCAGTTCCTCCAGAGTGGCACCTTGGAGCCTTTCCACTGTTTGATCTGTTTCCTCATTTCGGCAAATGAACTGCAACTTGGAGTGATACCTAATGCTAAGGGCTATGGAGGGAGAAGAACTAGAGAGATAGGCTTGGCTTCAGGTCATCCTTGTCAGCCTCAATTTCAGAACCATTCACACTGGACCCGGCCCTGTCTCTTCTGAGGGGCTTGACCAGAACAAAACCAAAAGCTCTCATTATTTCCGGTCTCAAAATCCCACTCCACAGAAGCAAAAAATTAAAAAAGAAATAAAAAGAGGAAGTCTTGTTGTTTAATACCCTGATTAAATCCCAGTTCTAAAGTTATCCCAAATTCAGTTCCTGGAGTAAGGCATTTCCTATGTGCCTGACATATAAGTTCTGGTTCATAGACCCAAGAGATCTAGAAATTTTCATTCAGGTCAGGAAAGCATAAAATTTGCAACACAGGTCATTCCTATACTGTTTGTGCTAATGTCCCCATCTGTAAGAGAGGGGTTTCGTCTGAAAGTCCCTCACCCAGATTCCTGAAGAGCCAGCCCTCTCGCTACTGTAAACTTGACTAGGAGCCAGGAATCAAATCTTCACAAAATGGAACGGTAACTCATAGAATGCAGGTGCTCTGATTAGAAAAGACCAATGAGCCATCAGGATTAAATTTAAAAACTAGAATATAATATGACCATGGGGGTTCTAGAAATTTCCTGTGGTCACTTTTGTATCCGCAGACCATCATCATAGGTTCATGAGCCCTGAATTCCACTGGTAGACTTTCTTTCTCTATAGCCCAATGTAGTTTGAAATTAATGTTCAAATGCAGTTGAAAATTAAATACAACCCTCAACAGTTAATGCCTGATTTTTTCTTCTTTTTGATCAACTTTGCATACTTCTATCTGGTAATCTGAACAACTAATTTGAAGACAACAATATGCAATATAACAACCATTGGTAAATTCCTAACATCTTGCCTAGTGAAACTGTGTATCATTTCTATTTTTTTGTTCTTATTTTTTAATTCTCATTAATGATTTGATCAATCTTGCATTCTTATATCTGGTAAGCTGAGCAACTCTGTTGAAGATAACCATATGTAACATAACAGCCACTGTTAATTCCTATCATTTTGTTCTGAAACCCTGTATCATTTCTTATTTTTGCTCCGTTTTGTTTTTGTCTATGTTGTTGGTATTTTGCTATTATTTTTTCTTATTACTCTCATTAAAATTAAAAAAACCCTCTTCCCACATACATATAATTTTTTCAGATATGTGCCAAGAACAAATTGTTGTTGAAAAGAGAGGAAAGCATGAACAAAATCTGTTGTCCCAAGACAGTGATTAGTTTCATGAGAGACAAACACTTCTCGAGGAATCCCTACTGGTCACCTTTGATGTATAACTATTGGTTCAAAAGAATACCTACTCTTATAAATGGTAACTTAGTTTCTTTTTTAGCTTCTTAATGAGAAATACTGTAACAAAGCAAAAGTGCGAGATGTTGATAATTCTCATTAATTCTCAGTAAGAACTTGCATTAGTCACATTTAGCCTCAGATGACAGTACAACTTACCAATAGGAAGGTGACCAGTGGTTGTCATGGAGATTTGGGCGCGACAGAAAGTTTTGCTGTCCAACAAATCTGTAACAGTGGAAACATAAAAAGCATGAAAAGCTCCCTCCTTACAATACCACACTGTGGCGGCTGGACAGTCAGAATAAAAATGGAAAAGGGCCTTTCATGTTGGGAAGTTAGTTACCTACTGTGCTACCATAGGTGGTGTCGTATAAATAGTTTTCTTCTTTCCAGGTGTTCATAATGGAAGGGTCTACAAAGAATAGAAAATGGGGAAAATCAATCATTATTTTCCCCCAGATGAAAAATCTTCCTCTTCGAAGTCCCTACTCATCAAGAATCATTGGGGCAGGAAGTGACCCTCAGATAGAAGGGATAATATTCTGCTTCAGCTGGGTGCTGGTATTGCCCTTCTAGTGTCATGAGGGCAATGGCATCATGGTCCTATCTGTGTGATCCATTCCCATTGCGTCTGAGAGGCAAATGGAGCTGCAATAGTGGGATCCTGTCCTAGACCAATACTTCAGTTTTCCTAGGAATGTTTCCACCCTTCTCTAGCATTCTGTAATCTCCAGAATGTTTTTACCTTGAGGTAGAGAGAAGCCCTTGTTAGGGATGAATAATGTATGATAAATGATTCATGAACACCTTTTCTTATAAATATCTTCCTGGGAAAATCAACGGCGTTTGGGGGTTTTGTTTTGTTTTGTTTTGTTTTCTGAAAATGTCTGGGGAGGCTCTTACACCTTCTCCATTTCTGAGACTCAGAGTGTACCCTCAAACTGAGTGACAGCCCCAACCTTATAGGGCTTTTCTGCTTAGTTCAAAGGATGACAAAAGAATTCTCAAAACAACACCTAGGAGAAGGGAAGAGAGCCTTACCAAATCAAACAAAGTTCAAGAATGGGGCCCCGCTGCCTCATCTCTGGGAAAAAGAAGAGCACTGGCTCTGACTAGCTGGTGCTTTCTCCTGAGTGCTAGGGAAGCTCACTGCACTCTGACTAGCTCTTCAAACTCAGCTTCTAAGGAAATTCCCCTCCACTTGCCCCAAGTGAAGTCCAACTCCCACACAACCCCCGGATCTTGGCTGGTTGCCAGAACAGCATTTGCTTTCTTGGCTGGCCAAGAGTGCTACTAAGATCTCTCACCTTCTCCCTGAACCACCCCCCAGCTGCACCTGACACCCTTCTTTCCCTTTACCATAGTTCAGGCTGCCTCCGCCCCCCTCCTGCCTGGGTGCTGAATTTTAGGGCCAGGGTGGTAAGCCACTGGCCCAGTTTCATTTTGTTTTTATAGCATAAATGGTATAAAACCTGACTCACTAGCTAAGTCCTCCTGTTTATGACATAGAGATTTAGCTGGTATTTTAACTAATAGTTACGTGTTTGGGCACCCCAAGCCCAATCTCTTGGGGTTACACCCTCTCTTCTTGTTGGAGCACTTTGTACACCTGTTGTTGTCTCTGAAAACAAACTGCACCAAAGAGGCTTGGAGCTGTTGGCCCCTCAGAGAGCCTCTTCTCCCTACCTCCCAGGGTGGACCTTCTTCTCCACCCTTTAGTTTAGCTTTTGTGAACTGGCAATGCAGGAATGTCTGGATGGTCAAGAAGGAATTATCAAAGTTTTTGAGACCTGTCCAGTATCACTCTGGGTCTTCCGGTGGGGTGATCTGTAAGGTTCAGGGACAAAGTATTCTTTTAACCAGAGAATGTGTCTTTCCCTGGGCCAGGCCTATAAAACACAGACCATCCAGGCACCCCACTCCTTAGTCTATCCAGAGCAAGGTAGGGTGAGGGAGGCCTAATTAACATGCTTAGCAGCTATTGTTTTTTTCTTTAATAATGGTAGACCAGCCCCCTTATAAAAGAGTAAATAACTGCATGGGCCAATTTTGGTGCCAAGTGACTCACAAATCACCCCAGGTCAAATTCTGTCCTTGGTGACTGGCACGCAACCCGCAGGGCAGCCTGTGGCAAACGTGGTCAGCCCACATGGCTCCCAATCTTCCTGATGTGGACACAGGGAGTGGCTTAGGAACAGTGGCACCTGTACTTTTATCGCGGCTGGAGACTCTGGGGGACAAGCTCCAGGAGAGAGATGTGCAACAGCAGAAGGGAAACAAAACGAGCATCGATACTTTGGGACTCTAGACTCTTCTCAGGGCATCTTTCATGTGAAAATGTCCTCGAGGGAGAAGTTGAGTTTCACAGCTGCCTTCAGACATCTCTACAGGAGCCCCACAGAGCTCCAAAGTCTACACGAGCTAGACTGCTAGCTCCGCGTCTCCCTCCTTGTAAAACACACTCCCATCAAGGGAGTGGGGAGAAGTAGAGACACTCACTTCGTTTCTCTTGCCCTGCTTTCTGAACTTGGCTAAGTCCAAGCCCTTCCCTCTTTGCTGGGGAGAAGGCTCACTTTAGGTTCTGTATTTCTGTAGCTATTGGCCGGAAGCCCAAGGATGCCTTGACAGTGGTAGGAAGCAGAGAGATGTGAGAGCACCTCCTCACTCTATATCAGAAGGAGTTGGGGGACAACAGTCCCAGGGGCAAGGGTGGCCCATGGGAGCCACATAGGAAAGTGGCCCCTTTCTTGCCAAAACCTGCTGCTATGCTGTCTTGTGCTCCGTCCTAATAGACCCTGCCCCTGCCCCAGGACTTTGCCTAGCCAAGTTGGCCCTCTGCGTCTCTCAGCACTCACCGTTTTGTTCAGTCTTGACAATGACATTGTGTGTAGACTGGAACAGGTCGCTGCTGCACTGGCCTGTGAAGGACATTGGAAAAGTCAAAGAGAGCCTAGGTGGAGCCAAAGCACCTTGCTTCAATAAGAACGGAGCTGGCTTCTTTGACAAGCAAGCTTCTGCCGCTTCACTGCCTGCTCACCTATGTTAGCTTATAGGAGAACACTTCCTTCTCATCTTCTAAGGTTCAAGCCTAGAGATGTCCCTGACCCCAGAAAAACCAGTGGTCTAGGGCATCCCTATCAGAAGGAATTCTTTGGCTTTGAAGAAGGAAGGTATCCAATATGCTGGACATAGAACTTCAGAAATCAGAAGAGCAGTTTCTCTATTTCTAGCTTGAAGGCATTCCTCTGTCTGAGTTTCAGTGTCTTCATCTGTAAATGTAGGGGGTTAAATCAAAAGCTCTAAGCAACTTCTAGGTGCTTTCCCATATCAAGATATGAAATGAAAACAAAACTACAGGGAAAACCATTTTAACTAGCTTGATTCTTCTTTGATTTTAAATTTGATCAAATCCATCTTGCTTAGATCCAGTATATGAGGGACATCTGGATAAAATACAGTAAGTATTTCCTTATTTTTATGACCTCAGCACTGGAACAAATACTGTACACCTCATGTCCTAGTGTTTTTTTTTATAACCTCTCTTGAGTTGTATTATATAAAAGCACATATGTTGTATGTAAGTGAATTAAGAATGTTTTTCCCTCTGAGAGAGACTATGACTATTTCAGGAGAGGAAGTTGTGCCTCTAACTTCTCTGTCCTTCAAGTTTCCCATCTGTAAAATGGATACAGTATTTATTTTGTCATAAGCTCGATCAAGAAATTAATTCATTTAGAGAATCCCATATAAGTAAATAATAAATATAAGTTAATAGAATGTACACCCCCAAAAGCAAACAATAAAACAAGGGTGAGAGTCTGACCACTAGGCACTCAGAGGCCATGGCAGCACACAGCCAGAGCACACAAGTCATGGGAGGTCAAAAGTGGAAGGTCAAAGATGGGAGGTCAAAGATGGCCACAGCACCTCCCAGACTTCCCTGCCTCAGGCTTCAGTCACAGCAAAGCTTTAAAGGAGCAGATTTAATTAGAGGTGGGGAGGTAAATATTTTTAATTCTTCAGATATAAGCTGGCTCTTTCTGAAGACTCCTGGGAGTTATTTATAGGGCCTTGTTTAGTTTGGTCCTTGTAAATGAGAAATGAGCAACCAAGGCTGCGAGGTGAGTGGGAAGAAAGGAGTGCCAGGGTGCTGGATGAGGTCATCCAAAATGGCCACCCGAGCTGCCCGCTCCAGAGCCAAACTCCTGGGTCCTCCTCAGTGTTGACTGCAGCTGTCAGGGTCTGACTCTGCTTCATAGGCTTGGAGCTCACATTTCCTTATCCTTATGCGCTCACTCAAACACCGGTTCTGCTAAGACATAAACGCCCTTTCCAGTGTGGCTGCACCAGCTTCCTGTCCTTAAACTTTCTTCCTTTCTACGATGGTCACAGTTCTCAGCGGAGCTCATTTTCCATCCTCCATCAGAGGAACCTCACGGCAGTGTCAAAGGCCTTCTACAAGATGAGCTGTCTGTCCTACAGGGCCTTGCGAGGCAGTGTAAAATGGGTGTATGCTAATAAACCATCACCAATGGACAATACTTGGAGGTGCTAGGTGCTGGGTGAGGACTGAAAAGAGACACTTGAGGCTTTGGGGCAGCCTTGAGATTTTTAGGGCAACATCAGTTCCAGAAATCACCAAAGAAACAATGATACAAGTCCAGACTATTGGCTCTAACCATTTTCTTTTTCTTTCTTTCTTTCCTTCTTTCCTTCCTTCCTTCCTTCCTTCTTTCTTTCTTTCTTTCTTTCTTTTCTTTCATTGTTTTCTTTTTCTTTCTTTCCCTGTTTTCCTTTCTCTTTCTTTTTCTTGTCTTTTTGTTATGAACCTCTTAAGAATCTGCCAAAAAATTACGAGCGTCCCCCCTAAACACACAGACTTCATTTTCCACATCTTCTTACTGCCTTAGACTCTCATTTAAGAACCTACCTCTAGAAGATTTGTCTTATCATTTATTTGCTTCTTAAAGTAGTCATGATTATCTTTAACAAGCAAATGATTGGGAATTAAACCTCTGAACTCTGTTAGCAAGGGTTTTTTTAGAAAGAATTTTCTAGGAGTAAGAAGTATCCTGTGAACACCCAGTCAGCCTCTTGTCTGCCTGGATATGAACACAGCCAGAAGAAAGCACCGAGTTAGATAAGCATTCGTAAGGGATCAGATGCAGTGTAGTGGTGCCCCAGGTTTTGTTCTGTCTTCTCACCTCCCTCCTACTTCCCTGTCTTGGGAAATGGTCATTCAGAAGTGAGACCATTCTTCACTGTTCCTGATAAGGAACCCACCCAGCTGCAGACCTCTGAGCTCCCCCGCCACCACCTAGCAGGACAGGGAGAGGGACAGTCACCATTCCACTTGAGATGCTGCAAGCTGCTGTAGAGCAGCTGCCCTGCCGTGCCCGCCGCCCTCGTGAACTCCTGCAGACTCATGCTGCACAGGTGCTCGCCATTGACGTCAAACTCCTGGAAAGGGATGCAGCTGGCGTCCAGCTGGTTGGTATCCAGGAGATGCTGCAGCCACTCCCACACCTGATACTTGGTCCAGTACTGGGGGTGGATTTCATGCCACTGGCCTCCAAAGAACCCGCTGGAAACTGCAAAACAGGAGGTGATCCTGTGAGTGGTCTCTGGTTGTTGCTAGGCATAGTCTCACACACAGGGTGTCTTCCTGGCTGCTGGATGCCATGGGGGACACAGACTGCGAGTATCAGCATGGGAGTTGGAATGTGAGACAGGCTCTGGAAAGTGTAGTTCTTTTCCGCTTTGTGGCAGGGGGTCACTGAACCTCTGCACCTTCACATTCTCCCTACCATGGTACTTATATCCCGTACTGAGTGCTGGGCACTCATATCTGCCCCACCCCAAAGCGCCACAAAAACTAAAGCACTGCTATAGTCTCAATAACTTACCAGCTTATTTTCCAGACCCAAATGCAGTCATCCCTTGGTGCCCACTGGAGTATGGCCTCACATGTATCTTAAGTCATCCCTAGATGTCTTACAACCCCTAATACAATGAAAATGCTATATAAACAGTTGTTGTGCTGCATCATTTGGGAAATAATGACAAGAAAAGGTCTGCACATGTTCAGTACAAACACCAAAATTAGGGAGAAAACTGACAGGCCAGGCATTGAGACTCTTTGCTATTAGTGACCCATGACTCTTGTCTTCCACACTGCTTTTTCAGTGTGTTTCCATCCTACCTCTTACTCCTCTTGAATTCCTACCTGTGTTTCAAACTTTGACCACCACCACTTACTTCCAGGACTCCCGCCCTTTGATTCTCTAGAACACATGCTCAGGCTTTCTCCTAATGGCCTCTATCATAGCCTACTTCCTTTACAAGTTTCTGAGGACTATCTTACTCTCCTTGTAAATTGTACTCTCAAGGTAAAGTACTCTGTCTCCTACGTCTTCACGTGGACTGTAAAATGACCTTGCCACACTAAATGCTCTCTGTATATCTATTCAGCAGAACAGGCTGCTGAAGAAGAAATAATGCAGAAATATGGAAACATTGGGAGATGCTTTAAGAAGATGTTTAATGCAAATACTAGTGAAGAAGTAAAGTTCATTCAAGCAGATAAATAGTATTCAGCCGGGCTGGGGATATAGCTCAGTGGAATAAGCACTTGCCTAGCAAGCGCAGGGTCCTGAGTTCGATCCCCAGTACCGCAAAAAAAAAAATAGTATTCAGCCTATTACGTGCTGACCATCTATGCATGTGATTCCAAAGCCATATGAGGGTGGGAGATGGTGCTTTGGAGAAGGGACAGCCAGTCCCTGGGGTGATGTTACAGTCCTCTTAGAAGAGATAGCTAGAGGAGAGGCTCTGTCCAACAAGGGTGAGAAGCAGATTCTACTGCATCCAATTAAGCTGAAGCAGGAGAAATCCAACACAGTGTATCAATAACTCAAGATATAACCCAGGAAAGGAAAAGGCATTTGCAGGGAAACTACCTCTAACTGTCCATTCAAAGCTATGCGGGATCACTACTTCCCAAATGTTAATGCAATTGCGAGCCACAGGGAAATGCTTCTCAAGCACAGGTTCTGATTCAGAGGGTCTAGGGTGAGGCCAGATTTTCTGCGTTCCTAAAAAGCTTCCCATAGTGCTGACGCAGGTGGGCTGTGCAGTGATGAGGTGATTTGTGGCTCTGAAAGGGCTGATTCCCTCGACACCCAATTATTCAGACACCCATATTCAGGGTTTCCACATCCCCCAATTTATTTGGCGTTTCATGAATATAGCTGTTTAAGAGTGGATATATTTTTGTAGCTCCCCAAGCTTTGATCCTTTTCGACCCTCAAATAATTGTGTTGCTGTGCTGGTGAAGTTCTAATTTTGCCAACAGGATTCAACAACATTCCATGACTCCACAACAGACCCAGAATAATCTCCAAACTTAATATGATCTAGAATAAAGGGGAGTTTCTGTTATTGTAGCCTGTTCAGACTGGGAAAAAGCAAGAGAGAATTTTGTCTGAAGTGTATGGGGGGAAGATGTGTTGTCAGAGACGAGAGAACTCATCAACTTTCTGGAGTTTCAGGAGAAACAGTTGAAAATCGTGTGAATTCTAATCTTCTCTGTCATTCAGTTGACCTCCCGTTTCTATTCTCGATAAAGAGCTGGCCTTCTCTGGGACCTCTAGAGATTAAGAAATAAAAATGACACCCAAATTCTACTTCCTGCTAAGTAAATTGCTCTAGTTTTTTCCAAAGTAAACAAACAAAATAAATGCTGCCTTCTCATCAAAGGCCCCAGGACCTGAGGATGCTCAAGACTCCCTGCTCTACTTAGAAGTTTTCTTCTAGGTCCCTACAGAGAGTCTGAGGCCTGCAACAGAAAATGTAACTGCTGAGAAAGAGCAGCAGTGTGGTGGGTAAGGTGATCAAAGGCCACTTGTTCACATTTTCTACCTGTTTGGCTGAGATTCCAAATTAAAAGAGGTGAGCAAGATGTGATAGGTGTATGTAGCAACTCCCTACAGTGACTGCATTTACTGTGTATTGCGAACATATAGTAATAAAAAAAAAAGAAGAAGAAACAAATTAAAGGAGGTGGAAGCCCGTGGAAGCTACTCATGGGAGAATGTCACCCTGCACCACCGCCCTGCACCTGCTTCTCAGACTGTGCTTCCTGTGCAGCCATGTCCTCATTTCAAGACACACGAGCCAGAGGGTCTCTCCTGGGGAGATTAACAGCAGGTGTGGGCGGGAGAAGGCTCAGAGCTTCTTAAGCCCAGAGCTGTTGGGCACTCCGCGGCCTGTCTACACTGAAGCCTTCACTGCAGTAGGTGGGGCATCTGATTCAGCACCAGCTTTATGCTAGTCAGCTTGTATAGTAAGCCACAGGCCTGATCGCCAAACCCTCTGGATGCCTAGCCAGCAGGCCCTCCCCCTGGTAAATCACTAAGTTCTAGAGATTCAAGTGCTCGAGAAGAGTGCCTGGTCTCCCCTTCAATTTCTCTCCCCTTACACAGAGAGATCACTGGAAGACGAACTAGAGATACTGAACTGCTGTTAGCCTCCAGGTTTGTGTGTATGTGTGTGTGTGTGAGATACAAACATGAGCACACATGTATGCACATGCATGTACGCACGAGCATGCACACACACACATACAGTCTCCCCCGAGCTATTTTGATATATCCTAGCAAAATGCTGTTGAAAGCTTCAACAGGAAGTCTTCGCTTTGGATGTCTCTTCTACACCCTCACTGCCAAGATGCTAACACGGAACCTTGTGTTCTGGCTAGACACAGTGCAGTATCTAAAATGGGCTTTTTTCTGGTGCCCTTGGAGCCTCTAGAGAACTCTAGTATTAATAGTTCTCGGGGCTGAGGGCTTAGCTCAGTGGTAGAGCTTGTGCTTCATGTGCACAAAGCCCTGGGTTCTACCTGTAGCACTGCACAAACAAAAACAAAAGAAGTTTTCTCCATTCTCCCGGGTTGCCGAAGTCCCCTGCTGAGTAAAACCTGTAGTTTTCCGATGTCAGGTTGGGAGGGGAATTAAAGCAAAGGAAGAATGCCCAGTAGGCAGCGAGAGAGAGCACTGCCCGGGCCTTACCATTGCATGTGGGGTAGCTGTCTGTCCAGGCCGGCTGCTGGTGAAGGAGGCTGCTGCTGGGGTTGAGATTCATTACACCACTTCCTTCCAGAATCATGATCTGTAAGGGACCAAACAGCCCACTCAGTTAGTGCTCCTTGGACAAACTTCATTGGGGAGCACAGATCACAGAGTTAATTTCAAAAGATGAAAAAAAAAAAAAAAGAACAAGGAGAAGGAGAAGAATGTGTTCACTCGCCCACGGCCACAGCACTTTCAGTAAAACTCACGGCAATTAAAAATTTCCAGGTTCGATTTTCATATGCATAGGGCAAGTTTTTACAGCCACCCATTCATAAATGAATAATCTCTGATCGGGAATGCAGCAGAAGGGAAATGCAATCCCTGCTCCCAAGGCAACTCTGGCTGGCATCCAAGGGTGTGTGTGTGTGTGTGTGTGTGTGTGTGTGTGTGTGTGTTTACAAAGGTGAAAATGCAAAGGAAATTTTATTTAAAGTGGAATTTTACTTGACAAAATTTCAGACACAGCACCTTTACTGTCCTGGGAGGACAAGAGCCTCAGTTATATTTTAGTAGAGTTCCTTCAGGATTTGTCTTGGTGATAATATCTGAAATCATTTGCTTTCTCTGACAGGCACTGCCTCGTTCTGCTAAAGAGAATTAAATTTTTCCTTTCTGGTAAAAGTTATGACCAGTTTTCTTCTCCTGTGACAAACTTGAAAAACTCAATGGCATTAGAGCTGACCCCAAAGTGACTTGCTCAGTCTGTGGAACCATTTTCTTAGTTAGAGGACCGAAGAGCAGAGCTTTCTCCCATGGGCCTAAACAACGGGAAAATTTTACACTTTCGACCATCCAGCATTTATGACAGTGCCTAACCCTGAGTGGGACACACTCTGCACTTCAGACCCAAGCCCCAGGTGCGAGTAATTATTGAAAAGAACAGCAGGCAGTTTCTGGAAGGTTACTGAACACTACCTGGAAGCTATAAAATTCACTTTCTCTTTCTAAAATGCTGGGGTGAATACAGGAGAGGACAGCTGCGCTATCAGGCAGAGCATGGAAATGTTTCTGCCTGCTTGGCGGAAATCTTTCATCTCTGAATACCACCAGTGTCTGCAGGGTGGAGTTCACATCCCTTCCCCCATATAATTCCAGCCTTGACACAGCCCCCACCTCCAGCTGAGCCTCTGCTTTTCTGATTCTGCATTGGGTCTGTGTGGGAATAAAAAGGAGCCCACAAAAGGTGTAAAAATGCATTCAGGTATTCGTTTATTCCACAAGTATTTCCCAGCACAATGAAGGGCCGGGCACTGTTCTAGGCTCCAAGGATTGAGCAGTGAGTAAGGGCTGAGCTAAGTTGGACACAAATGTTTATGATAATTATTAGCATCATCATCATTGTTGCTTGGTAAATAATTAGGCTCCAATCCACCCTAAGTGGCAGATGGAGAAAGAAACCTAGGCTAGGCATCACGGGCAGGGTAACAGTACATGGACCCCCCCAGGGGGAGGATAGGAGAGCTACGACCCATGCGCTGTATGAGAGCTCTGATTCCAGGACACAGAGGGTTGACTGCACCTTCTCCCACTTTGTAGCTCAAGTTCATAGCAACTCACACAAGTCATTGAACCTCCTGGACCCCAGTTTCCTCATACACAAAAAGCACATAATTCTATTTAGCCTGGATATTGGTTGGAAATTGAATGGGCTTCTATACCTTGAGCAGTTGGTACCAGGTAAAGGATGGTTTAGTAGAACAGGTGTTGTGATAAAGAAATCTGTTTTCTCTCTGGGTAACTTGGACCAGAAATAGCTCAGGGCCTCAGTTTCCCCATCTGAAAATTTAGAGAAAGTAACTATGCTGGTTTTTAAGTTCCCTTCCAGAAACTACTTGGGTTCTAATCTTTGGAGACAAAAAGTCAAGTCAGGTCAAACCATCCAGTCTCTTTCATTTTTTACAATAACTAGGCATTCCCCCATTCTGTATTCTAGAGCAATCACCCTAAAGCTAAGGAATCAGCCTGGAGACTTCAAGGCAAAAGAAAACCTCCAAGTCTCCAGGAAGGTGGCTGGGGGAGGAGGACGCCACCAGGCCGGGCTCTTGTTTGCTCAAGGCTGGGCTTCTTCCTGGGCAGCTCTTGCTCACTCACAAGCAGTGGAAAGATTACAGTTTAACCCTGAGAGAGAGGGCGGGAGCTCAGAGGCCAGCCCATCTGCAGGGAGCATGGCCCTCCAGCTGGAGAGGAGGCCAGGAAAGGCTTCCCTCAACTTCTCCCTCAAGGATTGGCCCTCGGGGCTCTTTCACAGCGATCATTTCAGTGGGAGCAAGACCTGGCTGGCCACCTCTGCGCTACCACCTCAACTAGCTCAAGGATTTGATTCGCTGCTCCCTAACTACTAGAAAGTGGGGGTCAACTGGTACCTAACAGCCCAGCTTGGAAAATGGGGAGATGTGGGATTGGATTCTAGTTCCCCTACCCTCTGTGGATGACCTTGAGTTCCAAATCTGTCTAGTCAATAACTGCCTGAGCCTCACTTTCCCCAGCTGTAAAATAGGAACAAGACCAAACTATAGTGAGAATATCATGTATTTGTGTATGTAGAGAAATGAGCAGGTAATAAAAAAAAATAATAATAATAATAAATCAGAAGTGTCTCAGTTCCTTTCCAGAGAGCAAATGTCATTTCTCACCATGGCCTGGAAGCATCCATAACCACTCCCATCTCACAGAGAAGCGTCTAAAGGATTACAGGGTCAAAGCTTCGCCCTCCCCCAAGCTGTCCTGACCTGAGATCCCAAGCTTTGCACCCCTTTCCCGAGAGAAAGCAGCCGGCATGGTGAGGGGCCCTTTTTATAGGCACATTAAATGGTTACCACTCATAAAAGAGTTTATGTGACTTAACCCTTAGTGAGTCAGAGTTCACTGGAGCTCACCCAGGCTTGTGAGCAGAGAAGATCAGGGACTTGGACCCCACAGGGAGCTGCAGGGAGAGGCCTCCCAAGTGGACTAGTGATGCCTGAGGCCTCTGGCCACACCCTACCTCTCTCCAAGGCCCCCCAAATTTTAGGAATAAAGTGAAGACATTTTCTTCCACCAGCTTCCCAAGACAGTTGAGGAGATCAACTGAGATAAAGGATAATAAATGTGTCTTGAAACTGTAAAAAAGCCCTACTATAACCAACGCACCCACACCCCCGAACACTAATCTGGACTTTTCATGGTGCATACTGATTAATTTATAAGCGATAAAAAACAACCATTTAATTAAAATGTAGGAGGACTATTAATGCTCCCTTTTCTGCTCCTTTTTACACCTTCAGCATCACTGTCTTTATTTTCCTAAAAAAAAAAAAAATGGATCAGTAGAACCTTGGGATCGAATGTCCCAGCTAGGTTCCAGGTCCCATCTTTCAGCCATGTGACCTTGAGTATGTTAAGCTTATTTTTTCTTTGCTGGTTTAAACAGCATGGGACTGGAGGGTGGGTAACAGTGACTTTCTCTAAGCCTATGAGCTACTTTGAAGAGTCAATAATACAGTGGGTTTAAAGGTGTCTAGTCCAGCACTAGGCACGCAAGCCCCCCAAAGCAAACCGCTTTACTTTCCTTTACCAGTAATTCTAGAGGAGGATCTTTAACACATATTACTTCTTCCAGGACTGCGGCCTTAGCTCAGAGCATGAGGAAGACTGATTCCAAGTTGCGTGCCCAAAGCAAGCTGGAATGGGGCTCATTTCTCTCCATCTCCAGCTTCCAGAGGAAATGGAGGAGATGGGAAGGAAAGGGAAAAGATCCAGGCCCACACTAGGTAGGGATTAAAAGGAGAGTTTTGCAATATTCCCTCCACTGAAATTTGGGGCTGAATAATTCTCTTTTTAACAACTTTTTAAAATTAATACATATTTATATACACAGGGGATGCAGTAGATTAATTTGATAAATTTACACAATGGATAATGATCAAATCAGAATAATTAGTATTTCTATCTTCTCAAAACATTTCTACATTTATGTGTGGGGAAATTGAGCTCTTCCACTTATTTTGAAATAGAACTTGCTATAGTCTCTAGTTCATCTACTATGCTTTAAAGTACCAGAACTAATTCTTCCTACTAACTGCGTGTTCGGTGCTTGTTCTCCAACCATTCTTCATTCCTCCCTCTCCTCTCCTTCCTCCATCTCTAGTGGAATCTGCTCCCTACTCCTCATAGGCCAACTTCTCTCATCTCCAGAAATGAATATTGATCCTCCCTAGTACTGATACAGGCAGTACTGATCCTCTTGGACCCAGTTTACGTCACTTAACGTGATGTCCCTCAGTCCTGTCCACTTCACCACAAATGACAGTATTTCATTCTTTTTAATGACTGATAATATTCCCTTGTGTGTACACACCACGCTTTCTTCATCCATTCATCTGTGTGGCTAAGGAAATAGTGCAGAAATAAACACCGGCAGAGGTAGGCTTGGGGAATTCTCTACTCTGAGGCTGTCTTGTGCATTGTCCGATGTTTAGAAGTATCTTTACCCACTGGAAGGACCGCGGGAGCCAAGTCCCCCTGGTTGAGAACCACGGCTGAAGACAAAGCCTGTAGGGGCAGACAGCATAGGCTCCGCTGTCTCCCGGATGTGGCAGCCGTGGCCTGCTGCTAAGACTTTCTAAGCTTCCACTTCCTCTCCTGGGGAAGAGATGGCATCAGCCCCTACCGCATAGGCTGGTGGAGGGTTAAACAGGATAGGGACCTCGGAGCCCAGAGCAGTGCCTGACACAAGCAACAACTGCTCAATCACTGGAGGTCCAAGAAAATGTACTGTGTACGGAGCCATCTCTGTCCAGGCCCGGGGGAGATGGGTGTGTATTCGGGAAATGTAGTGTGAGTTATTGCTTGCACTATTAAAAACTGAACACATCACCCAAAAAACTAAATTTTAGAAAACCCAAATATTCAGAGATTT
>PVLD010005393.1:0-112626 GCA_004027595.1 Dinomys branickii | reverse complement strand
GGGTGGGAATATAAACTAAAAGTCATGAAGGAAATCTGTTCAAAAACAGAGAACGGATGGGACGAAGGAAAGGAGAAAAGAAAAAGACAAAAATGTATGTATGTATGTATAGAGGAATATAGATGAATATACATATGTGCAGGAGGGCTAACATGGTTCTACTATTGTATTATATCACTTAATGCTAAGCAATAATCGATGACAGGATATTAGATTAATAGTGTATATCTGTATGTGTTAGCCTGAACACACACTTCGAAGATATCTATACGTAAAGCAGCAACAAGCGGTGTTTTTTTTCTGTTGTTGCTGTTGTTGATGTTGTTGCTGTTGTTGATGTATGCCTGTTTTCTTTCTTGTCTTTGGATTTTTGGTTCTTGTGTTTTCTGTTTTTTTTTTTTTTTCTGTTGTTGAGAGGATCAACGGTCTCACTAAATTTGCATGTCTGTATATGGGTCCATACATCTACAATTCGAAGATATCAATGGATAAAGCAACAACTACTGTTGAGACCATATCACCTTGTCTATAGATTAGTTGTGATTGTACTATTTTCTGTGATAATGGGTGTCTGTTTGTCAATATGTTTCTGTACTTTTATGCTTCTAAAAGAAAAATAAATAAATAAATAAAATTCAAACTTTTACACCTCAAAAAAAAATAAAAATAAAAATAAAGTCAAGCATTTATTTAAAAAATGTCATTTTATCATGCATAAATTACATGCATACACGTGTATGTGCGCTCACATATGTGACAGAATTTCTGACTATTTAGCTACCCTTTCAAGTTAAAGTTTCCATGGTGGAAGTCAGATCAGCTCCGTGGATGGGTGCCCTAACTCACAGCTCATGCACGGAGAATGGCTCGGCTCTTTGTTCAGTGATAGGGTCCCACAGCAAGACCTACATGCGGCTTTCAGCAAATCGTTCCTGGGGTTCTAGCATTGTGAACAGTGCTTGTGAACATTGCCATTCAGTTTCTCATTTTGATAGAAAATAAGATGGAGCACTTTGAACTGATTAGTCCATTAGGAAATGTGATAAACAGAATTTTAAATGTAAACACAATGCCATGAAAACATGAAACCGTAGGGACAATGGTAAGGGGAGACTGAGAGGAGAGTACTCCCGCCGGGACCCTCAGTCTGTGTCACCATCCTCAGCACTGAGCAGACACCTAGGAAATGCTCTCCAGTGACTACATGAGGAAAGGTGAGGTGTTTGAAAAATCAATGCTCTGTGTCTGAAAATCTAAATCAAATGGATAGTAATTATCTTCACAAATCACTCAGACTTCCTGAGTCTTTTTTCACCCACACAGTTTTGCAGGTGTCAAAATCTGAAGACGTTTTAGTCAGATTCAAAGAGAATCTAGGTGTCTTGTAAAAATTTCAACGTTTCTAAAATACACAGTTATTAAAGTGATGAATGAAAATCATTTCCAAAGAAAACAATCCTTGCAGAGAGTTCTAAATCATGTAATCTGAGGAAGAATTTGGAGTCTTACTTTTCAAGCAAACACTTTCTTCCCCACTTAGTTGTGAGGATGAACAGGCAGTTTAGGAACTGAATGATATGCAATTTAATTAATTTTTTTCTTTCATGAAAAAAAGGTAAAACAAAATTTCATAACAAAATAATAGAAGAATAATCGTTAATGCATTACATGTTGTTATCTTTAAAGTAGTTGCTCAGGGAAGAAGATAAGAATTCCTCCAATCAATATTAGCACAAACCTTCCTTTTTAATGATCTAAGAGACATTAATAGTATAACTGACTTGCAGTTTTTCCCTTTTCCCTTCCTTCCTTTGCTCTTTTACTCATCCCAGTTCCTTTTTCCTTTTGAACAGTTTCTTCCCCCACACAATATCTACTATACATTTTAGACTTTTTCAGTTTCTCACACCAGGGAGACAATATGATGTTTACACATGGGAGTCTGATTTATTTGGTGTGTGAGTATGGTTTCAAGTTGCATCCATTTACCTATAAAAGTCTCAAGTTTATCCTTCTTTATGGATGAGTAGTATTCCATTGCATAAAAAGACAACAACTTTTTATCCTTTAAAATGAGAAAATACTTATTTAAATCATTACTAAGATCTGTCACTCACTCTTTCTTCTGTTTATTGCACCAGAGTTTACTGACAGTAAGGCACTATGGTACCTACATATGTTTCATCCTCCATTTGGTTAGGAGCACTACATAAAAAATCCTAAATAAAATGTGTGGTTTTAGACATTGAACATTTTCTGCAGAAAATGTGTAAGAAAGGTGTTTGATGGAGAAGTAGGTGATAGGTCTAAAGAGAGATAAGGGAAAAAAGCTACCAAGCAGGTGAATTACCATGTGTCCCCCTGAGGTATGGATCAGACTAGCTAGGGTAGGAGAGTCTTGTTTGTTGCCAGTAAGTAAAAATTATTAAATTAGATAAGCAGATGGCTGCCTGAGGCTGTCATTGTGGCATGAATTCCTGGGTAATAAAGTGCAGTCTAACTTGGTCTCTAAACAGACACCTACCTTAGAAATACTGTCTTATAACAGAGGGCTGGGTTGTAGGTAGGCCCTGACAGTGAGCTTCAGCCAGGTACCAACAGCCAACATTTCAGACCAAGTCCCAAAAAGGCAGAGGCTGGCTGGAACCAATCAAACTGTTTCTGTGCCTTGGGGTGAGGTCATTTGTGCACTGCCCACACTATTGTGTGAATCCTCTGAAATTCTTCTAGATGGGAGTGTTGCCTGAACAAGTTTGCTTGAACAAACTCCGTTAGGTTTAATTGCTTAAAGTCTTATTTTAAAGAGATGTGAAAATGTGTAAAAGGAATGATGGCAAAAATAATTAACCTTGAATTCTCATCAGCTAAACCTTTTTGCAGGACAAGCAGAACCACTGACTTTTTTATCAAACTTTGAAGAAACACAAGTTTTCTGTGATCGCCAGTGCGAACAGTTTATCCTATAGCACAGAAGCTGGGTAAAGCGTCATTGGAGTGTACTACCTGAAGGTGGTAGTGTCTGAGCCTTCACAATGCTCAGAGAAATGGAAAGGAAACAATGTCAGCTATTTTAATGAAAAAAAATAGAATATTTAGATTTGTTTCAGGGAAAGAAAGCTATTTATTTTAAAAAGTGCAGATTTGGGGCCTGATAGAAGAAGTAGTATTAATCTAGTACAAAAACAGTTTATAGCACATTAATTTGGAAACAGCAGTAGAACTTTAAATGAAATATTGATCAGACTTTTGGGGAAATGAATGGTCTCTGAAGATACATGGAAATTCTAAAATCATGCACGTGGAGGTGTAAATTAATGAAAATGAGAAATTTTCACAAGCAACAAATACACAGAAGGTCTCAAGTTGCCAAGTCATAGAGAAACATATCACTTAATAATGTACAAGGATGATCCAAATGTTGACTTCACCAAGGTCAGGCAAAAGGAAGTTTCTTGAATGGAGGAATAAACGTAAGTATTAAAGGAAAAAAAATTTGATTTGCTCTCAGTGATGCATGACAACCATTGTCTACAGGATTTTGGGGTAGGAATAAAAATAGAAAGAAGGAAATTATTCCAGGCCTGAAGTGGGTGGTGATGAGCGGAGGGAGAGAGTGTAGCTTGACAAGTACGGTAGAGGACACTAGAAAGAAAATGGAATCCAAAACGGCTTGAAGGCAGCAGGAACGTCAAGAGAAACTTCCGGAAGAAGAGATTCTTGTTTGTTTACAGAGAGTAAAAAATACCTTATGAGTAGAGAAGGGCGGAAGAGACTGGGGTGTGAGACACAGTTAAGGTAACAATCCCAGAATCCGTGCGAAGGCTCTGGAAAGGGTGTCAGAACCATTATCTGCCAGGAGAGGAGGGCCACCGAGCATCTGCAAACCACAGGTCCCCACAGAAAGGTCCTGTGCACCATCCTTTCCTGTAAGGACTGTATCAGGTTCAAGGGTGACACAGAGAGTGAGAAAGAGATGAGAAATTGAAAACCATGCTGGCAGCATAAAGAAAAAATTAAGGCAAAGATGGCAGTGGAGGGGAGGAAAATGGGAAAGTATGTTCAAATTATTCTTGAGACGATTTGGGTTTTATGGTAAAATTCGGTCGTTACACCTTACCTGAGTAGCCAAGTAATTCATCAATATTGTAAGGCAAACTTTCTATTGTAAAGAGGACCATTCATCAGATAGATAAATAAAGAAAACCAATATTTGATTATTTCCTTCTTTCTGACATGGAACACTCAGTCTTTTGGTGCTTTTATCAACTAAAAGCAAAACATTTGCATAAAATGACAACTAATGCTTGAAGCTCCGTAATAACATGAATGTCACATAATTGAGATTTTCTCTTCAAACTGGTACATAGCAGTACGCAATTGCTTGCAAATAATTATTATGTAAACATGGGGTCTGATATAATGAGTGTTAGGATTTTAATCTAATGGACAAGAGGTGATTTATACATTTATCAAGTCATAGATGTTAGTCTTCAATTGAAGAAATCTCAGTTATTATTTTAGTCAAAGCCATTCTGCCCTTGATGAAGTTACACTCTTACAGGGTGCATACACTGTGGTTACTAGCATGGAAGCACAATCACAACGCCCTATTCCTTAGGGAGCTCCTTGGCTCTCTAGTTAACCTTTTGCAAATCCATATTTTTCACCATTGCAAACGTCTGGAATTTAATAATGTCAGTGAAGTTTTCACCGGTGCTCTGACTGAAATGTCGGTGTGCCCCGGTTCTCAGGCTGGGACTTAGTGCTCCTGCAGTAGTACTGTGAAGTGAGTCCTGGGGTGCTGTGGCCATGAGGTCCTCTCTCATCTTAGGCAAGGATTTGTACTTCTGAGACCTCGTCAGGGAACCACCCTATCCTATATCACCCTGACTTCCTGGCCTCCAGAAGAGAAATAAACTTCTTTGAGTATGAATTACCCAGCCTGTAGAGTTTTGTCATAGCAGCACAGACAGACTAAGAAAGCTGAGAGGATGCTCTTAGCTTAGAACTGTCCTTGGGTTACCTTGCTGTACACAGGAGTAGGCAGAGAAGGGAAGGTGGGGGACCTTCCTTTACCTTCAGTAAAGTGGGAGGCCTGTACAAAACTTGGCAGGTGCCCTCTAAAAAATGGAGGTTCCTTCAGTGACACATATCTCACAGTGGGAAATCAAATGCAACACGTTTTGGTAATGAAGCGAAGATGTAAATAAAGATGGTGGCAACGGGTGAAGAGGGAAGTCTTGGGATGCCTGGCGCTTCCTGAGGAGCTGGATACAGAGGGCCTCTCACAACCAGCAAGGACAGAGACTCTCCTTCAGAGTGGTTTCAAAGAAACCTAAATAGTGCTCATAGTCTGGGCACTTTCTTATGCCTTTGCTTGTCTTCTTTCTCTTTTCTAATAATATTCTCATCCAACCACTTGTTTGTTTTGTAGTTAATACATAAACGCAGTATTATACATAATAATGGGCTACTATGAAGTTTTATTACACATATATATTGTGCAATGCCTAAATAAGGTTTAAAATGTCTATGTTTGTAGTCAACTGTTATTCCTTCATGGTGAAAACATTCACTGTCTTTTGTTTTAGGTTTTTGAGATAAATGGTACATACTTGTTATCTGTATTCACACTAGTGTGCAAACTACACAAGAGCTTCTAACACCTATCTTTCTGTAACTTAGCACCTGTGGTGGATTAACTGGTGATCAGTTTAAGTGGGAACACCTGGCTGAACTGAGGCAGTATGGTTCTGTGAGTGGAAGATCCCCCTGAGGATTGTGTCACACTGGCATTAAAGGAGAACTGGAGGGGGCTATTGATTTTCCTGGAGAAGCTTGTCGTGCTGGCTTTCCTGATACGAACTCAGCTGTGCTCATTGTCAGAGGAGCTCGGATCCTTGTTGTCACTGAGGATGGCTGTGGTTCTCTTCAGGGGAGTTCTGCTGTTTAAGTGCTGCTTCCTGGCTCCAGTGTAGCCCCTCAGCCGCTGGCACAGATCCTTCATCCCGCTGGTGCAGATTTCTGAGCTTCCACCACTGACTTTGGGCCTTCCCAGCACAGATACTTGATATAGACCTGTGTGAGACATTGTTGTAGGCTCTAGGCCTTTGGGTGGACTTCTGTGGGACACTGAGGTAGGATCCAGGCACTCAGCTGGGTTCTGCAGGTCTCCAGTGCCCAGACAGATCTCCTGCACTCTTTTGCATTAGACTTTTTGGGTGAATATTATAGGATACGCCTACGAATTTGCGTCCTGAATCAAATCTACTCCCTTGCATTTTTCAAAACTATGGCTATTGGTGAGCTTTTTCCTGTCCCTCCGTCCTTTCCACTATCTCTGGCCTTTAGTAACCACCATTCTATTCTCAACTTCCAGCTGGTGATGCTTAACTTTCATATATTAGTGAGGCCTTTCAAACTCCAGTGCTGTCTTTTCCTGAAAGATGCCCTCATCCCCAAGTGCAAGTCTTTTCTCCCTCTTAGGGCCTCTGTAGCACCGTGCCAGATCTTTTCTAAGTTCGTGCATGTCTCCCTTCTGTGCTCCTGTTCATTGTTCACAGCATGCTTCTGTCTCTCCCAAAACTACACATTCGGTGAGGATGGAGTTTCCATGTGCACTTGCATCTGACTTCCATACTTATCTTTGTACATGCGAAGATTGTTATTTTAAGAAGTGAAAGAACATGGAGAAAGACATGGTAACATACAATTTTTTTGTAGAAATGAATTTGAAGGGACATAAAAGCGAGGCTGCTGCTTTTCGTAATTGCTTCATTCAAAATTGATTTAAAAAGCTTAAATTACAGCAAAACAAAACAATTTTGCAATAAGAAATTGTTTTTCCAAAAAGACTTTATCATAAGAAATTGCTTAGAAGAGACAATGGTGCATAACTTTTAAGAGCTGAAGTCCTGAAACCACACAACTTTGATTCTAATGTTATCTAAAACAATTTTTAATTGTACAACTTTGACAATTAACTCAACAGCTCTTTTCTTTGGTTTCCTCATCTGGAAAATACCTTAACCACAGTGTCTGGTTTCATACTGTTAGCAGATGAATTAGTATACTGAAAATCCTCAGAGGCAGACAGAGCATGCAGGAAGCATTGGACATTACCCACCTTGTTGATCCCAACATATACATGTGATATTCAGTGTAGCTTCTCAGTGTGAATAATATTAATTCATCTCTTGAATGGTTTCTGCTTTATATTTTCTAATATGAAGTAGCAAACTCTCATATATATGTCTGGCAGGAGTAATATAATGTTAATAAAAACTGTTTTGCAAGCCACAGGTAAAGATCAATTTCTATGCTTCATGTAGCCATCCACACTCCCTGCTTGAATTTACATGCCAGGACATGTATGGTTCTCAAATGAGTAAAAGCATTCTCAAGTTATTCATAGCACTTTAACATGGATTGTGTTGTATATTAGTCCTGACAGATGCTTCTCTTTACAAAAACAGTCAAGAGAGGAAATTCTAGGAAGCCACCCAGGATGCTGTACTCTTAAGACTTTACAATGTACTTAATAAATTACAGATTGAAATTTTACAGTGAAGAAACCTATCTAAATTAGCTCATATTCCCTAAATGTATTCAATGATAGAACTCCCTTTTTTAAATGAAACTTACCAACGAGAAACATAGACTGGGTAATGTTGCTCCTAAAAGTGAAAAGAATAAATATTTCTGACTTCCTCTCACACTATTTAAAATATTAGTGTCATATAGCTTTTCTGTTCATTGTGATGTGTCAACTTCCCTGGAGTAAGAACTGCCTCACAGATTAGCAAAACATATTTCCGGCCGTGTCTGCATGATTAACAGTAGGCCAGTAAAGAGGAAAGACTCATCCAGTAGTGGGTGGCACCAACTAATAGGAGTCCAGTTTGGATAAAGAAGGGAAAGAAGGAAATGTGTCTGTTTTAAATGCTACAGTTTTCTTAAATAGGTGTGTCCTTTACAGATACCACCTTTGGATTTCTCCAGCTTTTTCAGCCTTCTGGCAAAAGACTCCCATTAGTCACTCTCCTGTGAGCTCCCAGACCTTTGACCTTGGGCTGGTGCTATGTCCTTGATCCCTCTTACTCCATAGCTTCCATCCTGGGCTGGACAGCTCCTGTGTCACCCAGTTCTTTAGTGCTCACACGTGCACTGTGGACTCTCAGGGCTCTGGTCCTGTGAATCAACCTAATTAACCCCTTGTACAGGTATCCATGTTTTTTATATTGATTGTGTTTTTCTAGAATATCCTACACAATACAGATATTGGTACTGGGGTAATACTAGAAAAACAGAATTTCAACAACAAACTTCTGCCATCAGTTTAGTTGGCTTCTAACAAGTTGAAGACTTACAGTTACCATGATCTGTCCTTCTGATAATGTACTGATAGTCCATAGTGGGAAAGATTTAAAGTAATATGGAACATACATCAATTTTATTATCCTAACCTGTCACTCCTCAGATGAGAGGAATTTAGTGGCTTTCTATAAAACACTAGAATGTTTCTGGAAGAGTAGGAAATAATGACGCAGACTGCTTGCTCTTAGCATCTCTGGACAAACTATTAAAGGAAAATAATGAGCTCAAAGATTCAAATTCTCAGATTCAAAAAACCATAAACAATCTAAAGGGGCCTATGCATATCCTGAACAAGGATATTCTCTCCTTTAGCCACATGGCTGAAATCACCAAATACTGAAAACAAGTTCTAATGATGTGAGTGGATGAATCACAGCACAAGATTAATGCTCAATCTTCAGTGGCATATGCAGTTAAACAAAGGACACTGATGGGAAAAGGGCAGGCCCCAGCAAATTAGAATTAGACGTTTGAGGAGGAAACTCACTAGGCTAGAGACACTGATATGCTGAATTCTGATGAGATTATTTTGCTAGAAGAAGAAATTTTCCACCCTCAGTGGTAGAGTTCTCCCTACTGCACCCCTATTGCTCCAGCCTTTGTACCTCTGCTTGAGGAAACCAATCCTGCACTGCCTGTGGACACAGTGATGGCCATCGCTACTGTAGTTGCCAAGCAAGGCAGTGTTAAGTCTCAGGATCCACCCTTACAACCCACTTTTGCCTTTAAGTCCATAACCAGGCTCAGCTCTCAAAAGCCTCCTAAAGGAGATACACTCAGCCTAACACGCGAGAACTTCTGGAGTTGTACAAGCAGAGGCCTAGGGAACAGGCACAGAAATGAGTTTCAGGGGTGTGGGAAAATGGTGGAAGAAACATCAGCTAGGTCAGGCTAAGTGTCTTGATACGGGCTCATGAAACCGAGGTTCTGGATTTAATTTCACAGCTCATGAGTTTAAAAAGGTGCTAGTAGTTTATTTGATTGTTTGGCAGAAATATGAATCACAATGTGGCCCTCAGTAAATGAGCTTGAGATGACGTTATTCCATAGTTTAGTGTTGATGAGGGTATACAAAGGCTCAGAGAAATGGGAATCTTAGTGGACTTACCAGATAAACCCAAGCCCTCCACACTTGGATGGCCCAGAAAGGGCACCCTTACCTAACACCTTCAGAAGCAGATGAATGAGGGAAGGACCAGCATCCCTCAGGAACTCTGTTGGTGCTCTTCTCTGTGTACCAGACCTGACACTGGGGACCACGGTTGCTCAGCTTGGAAGCTTGAACGCAGTAGGTTTTACTGTATCCCAGGGAGGCAGAATCCAAACAGTGGCAGCCTTAACCACCAACAGCCAGCTGGCCACACTGGACAGCAGAAACAAAACGATTAGAATGTCCTGTCGTGTGTGGGCCTACAGCGTTCCCAGAAGTAAAGCAGATAAGAATCTTACTAATTTTTTAATACTTTTATATAAGCAGAAATATTTTAGGGCATATGATAAAAATTTCCCTCAAACGGTAGCAAAAGAGAATCACGGTCCCTATAGCTGTTCCCAGACTTGAGCCAGCTGACAGACCAAGAGGCCACTGGAAGAAAAGGAGGCCAGATGCCCTTGGAGAAGAATGGGGTGTACTGCCTGAAAAGTGTGCTCTGAGTCTTTCTCCCATCCTTCCCTGAGAGATGTGTGCACTTTTATCAGGGTAAATTATCAGACATTAGGGAACTATTAGACTCTGGTTCTGAAGGGTCCATACTACACTGATTCAAGGAATCAGAAACATTTGTGGACCTCTAGTAAGAGGAGGGGCCCATGGACGTCTGGTGATTAATGGAGTTTTAGCTAAGGTCCAAATCACAGTAGGTCCAATACATCCCTGAACTCATCCTGTGGTCATTCTCCCAGTTCCAGAATACATACATGGCATAAGTGTACTTAGTATTTGAACAATTATGGCAGGTAAGGCCAAATGGAATCCACTTAAATTCCTTGGGAATTTAATTCCACTGGGAAAATAGTAAATCAAAAACAAAATCCTATCCCTGGTTAGAGGGATTGGTGGTGTCTTCAAGGACCTGAAAGACACAGAGGTGGTGCTTCCCTCCATATTCCAACTTAACTGCATTATTATTTGGCCTGTGTAGAAGAGAGATGGATCTTGGAAAGAGATGGTGAATTACCAGAAGCTTATTCAAGCGGTGGCTCCCGGTACAGCCACTGTACCACATGTGGTTTCCCTGCTCAGCAGATTACCGCATCTCCAGGTGCTTGATATGTCGGTACTGATTTGGCCAATGCTTTTTTATCCATACTACCCACAGGCTCAACAGAAGCCATTTGCTTTTATCTTGCAAGACTAGAAACATGCTTTTACTCTCCTGCCTCAGAAATATACTAAATTTCTAGCCCAGGGTCACACTTTAGTTCACAGGGATCTTGTTCAACTTTCTTTTTCATAAATTATCAGTGATCCATTACATTAATGACAATATGGTGACTGGATGGAGGGAGCAAAAGGGACAGTTCTGGAATTGTTTGTAAAGCATTTAATTGGAAATCAGTTCAAGCAAAACATCAAGGGCCCTCTACTCCATTGAAATTTCTAGGAGTCTAGGGGCATACAGAGACATCCTGTCTAAGGGGAAGGGTAAGTTGATATGTCTGGTTGCTTCTACAGCCTGGAAAAAGGCACAGTACCTAGTGGGCATATTTGGATTTTGGAAGCAACCATTCTTTCCTTGGTTGTGTTACTCCAGCCCCTTGGTGGTGCGCCTATGGCATGCGTGTTAATGTAGACAAAAGATGTTAATGTAGAGCTGTTTTTTCCGATCTAAAACCTCAGTCTTCAGGTTTAATTACTGTGTTGGCACTTTGTGATAAAGAAATGGGTTTGGGATTGCAGTTTGGCACTCAGTCTCTAAAAAGTTTGCCATCACTGCTTTAGCCCCCTTACTGACTGATTCAGGAGCTTCTAGTTTTGATGGGGGACCAGAACCAAAGAAGGCTCTGCAGGAAGACTGGGCTGCCGGGCAGGGTGCTCTGCTACTGGGGCCACATGATTCAGCAGGTGCAGGTCCAGTGGTATCTGAAGTGTCAGTGGCAGGAAGGGCTGCTCACTAGTGTTTCTGGCAGGCCTCATAGTGAATCACAGCGGAGGCCTTGAAATTTTGGAAAGATCTACATCATCTGCAGTCCACTAATTTCCCTTTGAGCTGGGTAGCTGGGCTGATACTGAACCACAGTGGACACTGAATGCTTACCATGGGGCACCAGATACCAGGTGACCTGAGCTGCCCATATGAACTGGGTGCTGTCTAACCCACCGCGTCATGGAGTTGGATGTGCACAGCAGCAGTTCATCATGGAATGGTGATGCATAAACATCATTGGCCCAAGCAGGTCTTCAAAGTGTACAAAAGTGAAAAAGCAGCCAAATGCCCATGGTCCCTCATTCTGCTACATTGCCTTCTGTCCACAACATTCAGCTACGACTTCATCTGACAGAGGAAGAGAAGCCAAGAGTCTGGTTCACAGGTGGCTCCCCATGGTATGCAGGCATCATCTGAAACCAGAAAGGTGTAGCCCCTTTCTAGGACTTCCCTGGAGGAAAGTGGTGAAGGAAAATCTTCACAGTGGGCAGAACTACAGCAGGTGAACCTGGAAACACATTTTCCTCAGAAGAAAAAGCTCAGTTATACATTAATTTAGGCACTATAGTCAATGGTCTGGCTGGGTGGTCAGTGAATTGGAAAAAAAAATGACTGGAACGCTGATGGGAAAGACCTTTAGGGACAGGTGTTTGGACAGGCCTGTCCGCAGGGGTGAAGGGTGTGAAGATAACTTTGTCTCATAAATGCTTACGAAAAGGTGACTTCAACAGAAGACAACATTAATAATCTAGTGAACAGCCTGACCTGTTTCATAGATAGCAGTTCATCTCTTTTTTCAGCCACCCCTGTCATGCCTTAATGAGTTTAGGAATAAGGTGGTCATGGTGGTAGGGATGGGGGCTATGTATTATGCATGGACTTTACAAAGGGGCTTTTCCTTCTCCTCGCCAAAGTTTATCTGGCTATAGTCACTGCTGAATGTTCAATCTGCCAGTAGTAGAGACCAAGATTACAACACCACTCCCCAAAGTGGTCAGTCTATCATCTGGTGGCATGGTTCTTACACTGAACCACTGCCATTAGGGAAAGGTCTTTATTGGAACAGACACTTATTTCACATATGAATTTCACTTCCCTATACGAAGTGCTTCTGCCAAAACTTCCCTCTGTGGATTTACAGAATGCCTCAGCCATATTGTCATGGCATTCCACCTAGCTTGTTTCTAACTAAGGAATGCTCTGCATGGCCAAGGAAGTGTGGCAATAGTCACATCCTCATGACATTCACTGGTCACACCATGCCCCTTGCCATCCAGAAATAGCTGAATTGAGAGAACTGTGGCATGGTATTTTGAAGGTGCAATTACATGGCCAGCTACCAGACAATACATTTTAGGGCCAGCAAGATGCTCCAGAGGGCTGCACACACTCTGAGTCAGCCTCCACTATAGAGTACTCTGTCTCCCGTAACCAGGACTCATTGGTTTAGAAATCCAGGGGCAGAAGTGGGATTGGTACCACTCACTATTACGTCTAGCAAAATGTTTGCTTCCTATTCCTGCAACCTTACTCTGTGCTGGCTTAGAAGTCTTAGTTTGGATGGGGTGGGGTGTACCAGGAGGCATAATGATTCCATTGAACTGTAAGCTAAGACTTCCCCCTGGTCACATTGTGGTCCTCGCGCCTGAGTCAACAAGCTAAAAAGGGATTGACTGTGTTGCCAGGAATGGTTGACCCAGATGACCAAGCAGAAGTTGGACTACTGCTCCAAAATGCAGGTAGGAAAGAATATATTTGAAATTCAGGAGATCTCTTAGGGTGCCTCCTACCATGTCTCGTTATTGAGGTCAAGGTCAATGGGGGAACTAAACCCGATCCAATCATGATGTCAAGTGGCCCAGAACTTTTAGGAATAAATGTATGGGTCTTTACCCTTCCAGATAAAGATCTACTGAGGTGCTTTCAGAAGGAGAAGGAACTACAGAATGGGCAATATAATAATGTAGTTGTAAGTACAAGCTATAACCACATGACTGGTTACAGAAACTAGGATTACAATTGCTGGGATTATTTCTTTTCTATATTTTAATATCTCTGTGTATATATTCACATGTATTAAGCAGACATCTATATATTCTTTCTTTGTGACATGACATTGATTGACTTATGACCAATGCTTAATTATTGTTTTTTCTACATAATAATATATAAGTCTTAGAATGTCAGGAAAAGTACAAACATCACCAAAAGAAAAACTGCTTTTTATTCTGCAAAGGGAATTAGTGTACTTCCATTTGTATGTGCGATAGCTGTATGACATTAGGTACAACCATGAACTGGCTATTTTATTTGAAGATTAAGTCTGACTTCAGAAGATGGGCCTGGTTGTCAGGCTAACAAGGGGTGGATTATGCCCTTTAACTGTAGTGTGCCAACTTGACTGGAGTGAGACCATCCAGCAGACCGGTAAACACACTCCAAGCATGTCTGTGGTTGGTTGACATGTAGAACAGAAACTGAGGGGGAATTATCACCCTGGGTGTGACTGGCACCAACCAGTGGGCTTGTAGGCTAGAAAAAGTATGAAAGGGAAAGAAGGAAGTCTGCCTGTTCTGAAGCCCTGAAGCCTTATTGAGCAAATGTCTTCACCTCCACTGCCTTTAATCATTGGTGTCCAGGTCTCTAGTTTTTCAGCCTAACAGCTCCATCTCATGCTGGCGAAGCTGCAGTCAACTTCCGGCGTAGGCGCTGGGATTGGTGCTGTGTCCTGCACCTCTACTGATCCACATCGTCCGCCTCTATGGGTTGAGCAGTTGCTGGATGTTCCCACTCTTGGGGACACAAACAGCTGATTCTCCCTCTGATCTGATCCTGTAAGACTACCTGGTAAACCACTTTGCATAATTATACATATATTTTCTATTGAGTCTATTTGTTTTGAGAACCTTAACTAATACATATAATCAGTTATTCATCAACAAATGTATATGGGATGCCTATGTAGTTTTCAGTAAGTATTTAGAATATTTACCATGTATAAGCCTTTTTGATATAAATTATTCAACTTAGCCAACAAGGTGGATAGTATTATAGCTTTTAATTAATTTATTTATTTTTGGTACCAGGAATCCAACTCATGACCTTGCACTTGCCAGGCAGGCGCTATGCCACTGAGCTACATTCCTGGCAGTAATACAGTTTTTATACACTCTCCAAAGCAATGTGGGTTGGTAAAAAGAGCATAAATATTGTAGTCAAAAGGTCGAGCTTTGAATCCTGGCTTTGCCACCTACTATTTTATGTCTTGTGCTCGGGTTTTCAAAAGCTCAAATGGCTGTGAGGATTGAACAAGGTGACATATGCAAAGCATCAACATAATACTTTCAATACAACAGGCACTTCACAAATGCATGCTTTCTTCCCAGTCACTTTTGAATGCTAGCAGAGAAGCAAATGCTTCTCTTTATATATAGCATAGAGTAACTCACCTTAATTTTTATCTAGGGCATGATATTCATCTTGCATTGTGCCTTGCTCTGTCATTTAAAACAGACATGATTTAGCAAAAGAAAAAACCACTACCAACAAAGCCTAGAGGCTAGTGAGGGACAAGAAACACCCTGAATTTTATACTATATGCTGGATAGTGGGTGGAGACCTGTTACAAGAACTCATGGGATACAACAGGCATCCAGTCAGAAGAAGAGTAAGAGATGATATTTTGTAGCGATTATAACTGGATAATTTATCATACATAAACATTGTTCAAATGAAGAGGTAAGGCGAAGGATCTGGACCGAAAAAGAAACCTTCAAAACAACCAAAACTCCAAGACAGAATGGGGCAAGTGAGCAGTTGGATGGAGTTTGGTGCATGTGCAGCAGAGGTGGAGAGGCAGTCAGCAAGAGAGGAGTCTGGAGACAGATCGGGAAAACACTGAAACTCCTCCACCCAGACTTCGTCTTAGGCACAGAGTAAAGCTTTGGCAGGTGTGTGTGGAGAGAGACAGCATCAGGCATGCGCAGACAGACGGTCTACCTGGAAGAAAGGCCCGGACACCTGACAGTGGGTCGGTAGAAGAGAACTGATAGACAGTCCATGCCCAGGTGCACAAAGCAACACAGAACCCTATGCATTTTGTCTTCTTCTACAAACACTTAGCTGACTGTACTAATGGAAATAATGCCCTCCCAATTTTTACTGTAAAATGTAAAAGGATGATCAACAAAGAAATGAAATGAGCCAAAATATCATGTTAACCGAGACTGTAATAATTACACCACTTTTCTTTCATTATAGCAAAAATATTCTATGCATATATTGACTGTATACCCATAATGCATAGCTATCGAATATGTTATGGCTATAACCACAAATATGGGGTCAGTGAAAGATGTATTAGTGTTAATGAAAAGTATAGTGATTTATGTAATATTTATCTAAAATGATAATGGATTACATCATTGGTTCTGTCTGTCTGAGGGTCACAAAGATCAACAAGGAAGAGGAATCTGGGGTGTGAAATAGGATGTATAATTAAGAGGAATAGATAGGGTGGTGACAGGTTTAATCTGTCTAAAGTGTGCACTTTATTTCTTTCTCTTAACGTGTGAATATATTTGTAAGTTTTGCTTCAGAAATATGTATTAAAATGGCACGCCTTGACTATCAACATATTTCATGACTGTGTTAGTCATTTTGACAATTATTACACTCAGTACCTCTGTAATGGAGAGCTAGAGCTGATATTTATAGCCAGAAGAGTACCTGCTGTCTAGCTGATATTCAATAAATATTGTGGAATTTATGAATAACTGTCTTTTAACGGAGGTTAAGCCTGACAAGCAAGGGGAACTGCAGGTAATTTTATGGGTTTGGATATTACAAGGAGGCTCTGGGACTGGAGGGTGGGAAGATTGGCTATGCTATGAATAACTTAGTGTGAAATTCTGGAGTTGCTCTGAGTCACCCAGACAGGAGGGGTGAGGGAAACACTGTGGGACAAAGACAGAGGCGGCACCGCTGGGAGACTCTGCAGGAGGCGACCTGGGGAAGGGCAGCGGGGAGCCCCGGGGACCTCAGAGTCCACGTTGGAGCTCTACTTCTCTCTGCCGCGCTGCAGTGAACCACCCCCTATCCTAGCATCCACACACATCTTGTCCTGCAACCCTACCTTGCAAAAAAAGATGTATGTGACTAGCTGTTATGTAAGCTAAAGAAAAGTACCTGAAACAAAATGACATAGTATAGAGCATTAACAAACCAGTTCACAAACCGAACCAACTAAGTCAGAGCAGGGCTCAGAGTCAGCGGTGACCTTGGACATACAATCCTTGGTGATGCTGAAGACCTGGGAAGGATTTGGGGCTTTCATAGGATGCAGTTTAATTACAATCAGTTTGCACCATTGATCAAAGGACATAAACTTTTAGAAGTATTTTCAGCCAGCTGATTTCACATAGATCATTCCAATGGACCATGGTAAAGCACCATGGAAATCAGCAAACAGGAAACTCAGTGCCTCTCCCCCAGGAATACACTGCAGGTTATCAGCTGCCCACAGGATCTGAGGCAACACAAAAATAGCCACCCATGTGGACTCAAGCTACAGCTTACTTTCTCTTTATAAAATTAGTACCTGCTTGTAGTGTATAATGTTCCGCCCTTGCAGGGAGTCGGTATGTGCCGGTAATCTCGCCCCGTTCCATCCCCTTCCCTTTCCCTCTCTCAGCTCCACCTTCTCCATGTTTTGATTCCCTGCTCATTTAAGAAAGATTCATCTCTCTGTTTCCTACTATCTTTAACCTTACACTTTATTTATAACTTGGGTTTCCTATGTTTAAAAACATGCAGTACTTAAGCTTATGTGTCTGACTGATTTCACTTAACATTGTGGTCTCAAGGTGCATTCACTTGCCTATAAATGATGCAAGTTTATGCTTTTCAATGGCAGAACAGTCCTCCATTACTTGCTTTATCCACTCATCTGCTGGTGGACATAGGCTGCTTCCAAGGTTTAGCTACTATGAATTGTGCTGCTATAAACGTGGGTGTGCATGGATGACTTCCCAAGTCCATGTTCCTGGAAAACAAGGATCAGAGGAAGGTGTGGGGAGGACACAGTGAACTTAAAGAATGAGCTGAATGCTCCACTATGACAGCCAATAATCACACTACACTGTTTAAAAGCAAAATTAAATAAATTAAAGTTAAATTAAATTCAAAACCCAAGAAAGTCATATTTTAAGATCTAAAGAGTTACACACAGTTATTGGTTATCACACTTAACAATGCAGATAAGGAACATTTCTACCAACATAGAAAGTTAAAGATTATTAGACCACCTAATGTTAATGCACTTTTTTTGAGACCAGGTTTCACTATGTAGTTCAGGCTAGTTTCAAATTTGCAGCAATCTTCCTGCATCAGCCACCTGAGTGCTGGAAGTACAGGCATGAGCCAGTATGCTTGGCTTCATGTGTTTCTGCCTAGATTTTGGAACCCTGCACTCCTGGTGGTATAGGTGGCCCATGAGGTTGTGAGGACCCTCTTCATCTATTCTTAGTATTCTTTAGGCAAGACGTCTGATCATTACTGATTCCATCCATCTGCCAGAATGCGGGCAGCCAGCATCTTGCCAGTCCATGACATGTAGCTTCTAGTCACTCCTGTTAGTGGACATAGTGTGGTAAAGATGTTTTAACCATCAATATTTTTAGAAAAAGATCTAAATAATATTAAATCATAAAATGTTATCATGTGCTAAACTTACAAGAAAAAAATTAAGATAAAATTATATTCTGTGCCTGGTAACTAGCTACTTTAGAATCAAAAGGGAGGACAAAAATCTAAAATGCTCAACAAGTTCTTATTTAAGGATAGAACTTGGTTAACTTGGTAATAAATATTTACTTGGTAATAAAGGTGGGTAATAAAAACTTACACGATATAGAAAACACCATGGAACAAAGGGAACAGCAACATAAGGAATTAAGACATAACTGTATTTCTAAATGTAAAATATAAACTTCTCATCTTAGAACATTGCAGTACAACATGACTATGAAAACATCATGAAAATGTTTCATCTCACTATCCTCAACAAGCTCCGGGCATCAAGGACGATGGTGCAGTAATGTCCATCCGTCAGCACTGCTGATCTCAGCAGCATACAGGTTCTGCTGGGTAGGGTTGCTCATGCCATCCTGTGACCACTCCCAAAGCCAGGTTCAGAAACACCTTATGAGGGGCCTCTGGATGCAACTCAATTTTCTGACCTCAAATCATCAAATTCTCACTCTAATTAGAATTATATCTGAAATCACTACTTAGTTGGAGCACCGGAAAATATTGTGCATAAAAGAATTAAAATGGCTTTTTTAAGAGTAAAGGGCTATGATCTGAAATTGATTAGAAGTAATCTAAGCACTCAGGAAGAGGCATTATTTCTTTCTGGTAGGACTGAACTGATGACTTTACAGCCTGTTACAAGTGAATTCTGGAGGAATAACTAGACCTTGTAGGTAAAGCCACTGAATAACAGAAACAGTGATGTTTGATAGAAGAGTTGGTGAATGAGTATAGCTTCCAGCAAGCATTTGTAAGTGTGTTTTTCCATATAAAACTGTAATGAGTAGTACTGACTTGGAAGATATGCCTGTCTCTTATGGTAACAAATACGTCAAAAAATTCACTATGAATGGGCTCCATAAAAACAAACATTCTAGGGGGCCAAAACTAAGTAGTTTTTTTCAAGAATAACTAAACCTGGAGACTTTCAGAGATGATGGAGCCCACTGGCACCTTATGGTGCCTACGCCAAGCTAAGAATTACAGGTTGTTGTGTGTGGAAGTTCAAGAGTTCCTAGTGGTCCCTTACTTCCTGCTCACCTTCTGAATTATATATCACAAGATATCTTTTCAAAGGCTTTGCTATGCATGAATCAAGGCTACACAATTTCTGTGATCCTCTTGTTCACTAGCGGATAAAGAATTAGAGTTAATTTTGCATGACTTTTTTATTTCGGTGAACCCATGCTGGGTATTTGTGATTAACGTTTCTTCTAGGTCTTAATAAATAATCCTTTAATAATACTTTCTGAAATACTGATCAAGGTTAACCTGAAGGTTACAAAGCCCCTTTTATTCAGAGTTAAGAAATTCTGGAAACCACTGAAACATCATTGAAAGGCAGAATAACTATGACTATAAGTTTTGTAAGAATCCAGAGAATATGCCAGTTAGCAGGAAATTTAACATTTTCCAGCTGTGCTGCAGTCCTTTGTCTGAGGGCGGACTTTTATGGACACACATTGAATATTAGCAAGCCCTGCTGCTGTTCTTGAGTTCAACTGATAGACAGTAAATATATGTACACAAATACCCATTTATCTTTAAATCAGGACAAATTAAGCCACGGAGTCAGTATGTCGTAGAAGTAGCACAGCATACATGTGAAATAATGGCGTTCCCGACCAAGAACTTCAAAATAGGAAAGTGAAGTTGGTCTTTTGAAAGTCAACATTTTATACTCATGTTCCATAGGAGGCAAAAGCCAATGTATAGAAATTTTATGATTTTATATAGTGGCATACCTAAATTTTCTCTTTAAGTATCATGCTAATGATTAGTAATGTGAAAGTATTCCAATTAGTACTAAGGTACACATAGCCCAGCATTATTACTGACATTTATTTCCTAGGTAAAAATGAAATGAGAATATACATTTGAATATCATTTCCATTTTTAGTATATCTACACACAAAAGCTTTAATTTATATTATGCTCCATTTTTTAAAAAATTGCCTGAATAAAAGATAAAAGTACACAGCTTTTATATATAAGGAGTCCTTTCTAATTCCTTCACTCAGCCCATATTTATTGAACATCTAATCTGTGATAGAGGTCACCGTGGGCTCTGGAAACATTATCTTTGCTTTCAGTATTTCTTAGTAATATAAATATATGGTTATATAAGAAAAAAGTTCTTACAAGAATATGTTTGGTTAAATTCTCCCTAAGTGATCCCTCTCCAATATGTTTATAAGCTACTTAGTTTGTTAGATATATTTTCCACAAAACATGAGTTAATCTTCAATTTATGATGAGGTACATACAAAATGTGTAAAAATGATCAAAGCATTTACCATGTATTGACTACATGTAATATTCCAAGTCCTGTGCTCCTGTGCTACGTCCACACGTTTTCATTTAATAATCTTCCCATGACTCATAAACCCAGAAATCTTGGTATTTCCCCAGATGAAGAAACCAGGTAGCTCCTACATCCTGTGTGGTGTCTGCGCTCAGATTCAAGCCAGGCAGTCTGAGTCTGGAGCCCTTGAGATAAACTATGTAATGTTAAAGTACTGCTTTTACTACCTTATGAATTATGTGCTAGGTAATTAGATGAGCACCTTATTAATGAATTCAGTGTGTTAGCCAAATTATCATGCAACAGTGACAACCAGTAAATGGAATAGGATACGGTATCCTACGAGACTGAAGATTCCAGTTGTATACTTAACAAAGGTGGGCGGCGCCTCAACGATGAATATCCATGAGTCATTGAACTGGATGTGAATATATTCCTTAACTACTGTTAAGCGCCTGCATATATGGACAGAAATAACCATTTGTACCAAACTCAAAGGTGCTGTAAGCACAAACAACCTCAGACAGCCTTTTACCAAGGTTTCTAAGTTACTTATGTTTTCCCGCGTTTTCAGTTAAGAGTACAATGCTTCCTTTCCTTGAAGCTTAACTGCTTCTGTCTGCAGTCCTCTAAAAGGGAGTTCACAAGTGTGACCACCAGATGGCACTAGCCCTTTCCCTTTTTTTCCTTTCTTTGTGGAGAAGAATTTCATATGCAAAATTCAGTGATTGTCTCTTAATAAGAGGACAGAGCAAGAGGAAAATTAAGCAATATTTCTAGCCTACAGAGCATATGAGACATCGTTTTATTGTTACGTGGTAGTTTCTATTTTTGCAATTGCGTAAAATGATCGACTCTGAAACTCAGTCTCCCTTGGGATGAAACCCTTTGTGATACACAACTCCGCCCAGCCCTGACCTCAACTCTGAGCTGTCCCTGGCGCCTCAGGCCCGATCTGTTTCCACCGCTCTCTCCAGATCCTGATCTCTAGGCCTCTTAGCTTTCTCCTGGGTGGAAACTGCATTCCCTTTAAGCATTTATTTCTGCAGATTTTTATACAGCTCACTCCCTCTCTTCATTGAGGTCCTGGTCTGGATGGTGTCCCCTAGAGAGGTCTGGACTTTGCCGTTCTCATCCATTTTGTCCTAGGGATTCTTCGTACCAGATACTGCCCCCACCGATCACAGGAGGCATTCACATAGCTGCCTGTCTTCACTAGTCTGGAAACCTCCGTAAACACTAGGACTTTGTCTTGTCACCTAGAAAAGTGATTCTCAATCCCGGTAGGACGCAGTAAGAGACAAATGACCGAGTGAAAGAAGTCAATGAACATCTGGAGAGGATGAGTCACTGAAAGAAAGTCACCATTAGTTGAGATTTGCATGCCTCGGACCTCACTCTCAACTTTGCATTTCCTTTAATGTTTGTTTCATAATATTATTATTGCACAAGAGCTGCTTCAAACTTGAGATTTTTCTCTGTCTAAAGTAAGCAAGTTAAATATACCTTTCAACTGCTGTTGGCCCAGTAGACTATATTTGAAAGTATTCTATTTTTACATGTTTCTTCAGATATTATTGTTTTTGGCCACAGAACACAATATGATCTAACTTTTAGCTATCTGAGATAGGAATGGCTTTCAAGGTTCAGGCCCATAAATGCAAATTATTCTTTATATTCTAATGCGTGAAGCCTGGGAGCAGTGAATATAAATAACATTGCAGGAGAGGTTATTTTTGGAATTGTTTTGAAGATCAGAAATATGGTCATAGGGGTTCTTTTAATGTCTATATTAAGCTGAACTGAAAAGGTCAACCAATGAAAAGAGAGAGGAATTTTTTGCCATATCCCCTTATGTATTTTTGCCCTTTTGTACTGTAAACTGCACAGGCTGGCATTTAAATGTACAGTGTCACAGGCAAAGCACCCCTGTCCAACCTATGCAGAAAGACAGCTGGCAAGGGCGAGAGAGGAAAATCCTGCCCAGTGAATGCCTTCAGTGCCCTGTTGCCAATGGCACATCCCACCTCTCTGGTTTCTCCTATCACAGCATTTGCCCTGGGGGTAGGGATGAAGTGGCCAAAGGAGGACTTTCTTCCACCAGAGCCAAAGCTATATTCTACCTCTGAGACCAATAGCCCCCCACACCTGCCTGTGTGAGGCAGAGACACCAGAGACGATGATCGGTGGCGTTTCAGCCCTTAAATCACATTGGCAACACTGGCTGTTTTTGTCCAGGGCTAAGTCCACACTTTGCATATTTGGCTCTCACAAGTGAAATTGTTCACCCAGGGCCAGGTAGGTGCGCTGCACAAATGGAAGTGGGACAGAGGCACTAATAAGGACATGCTGTAATAATTTCCACCAGAGGCAGCCTGTCATGATAGGGAGGGCGAGCGCTTAGGGATTCAAGCCAGCTGGCATGGAAGGGTGAATGTTCACACTACTGTCCTCCAGCCACTCAGGAGGGAAGAGGCTAAAACATGGCTTTTTGCTCACATCATCAAATGTCTTCAGCTAGTGTTCCACTCAATGCCTGTGTTTGAGTGTGTGTGTGTGTGTGTGTGTGTGTGTGTGTGTGTGTGTAAAGTAAGAAGCAGACAGAAAAGTGATTTAATCAGGAAGTTTCTAAACCCAGTCATATTTCTAAATGTTTGCATTTAGCAAGAGAAATTAAAGATCATCTGCCCGAGTTATGAGTCTTCCTTTCTGTCTGCTCCAGCACTAGCCATGGGGAACATGCACCATGCACTGTTAGCATGGGCCCTGTCATGGAAGGAGCCTCTCTGTGCTCACCTCAGACTCTCAAGGAGATGACTACAGGCATGGTAGGATTTCCTGGAGCCGAACAGAATCTCCTTGAACAAAGTACTCCATCCCCTCTGCCCAACTCCAAGCTACAAAAGAAGGCCCCTGAGCATTCCAGCCCTCAGTTTATCCAGGACAGCCAGAAGCCAGGAATGACAAGGGACCTTCTCATGGTTTTGCAGCACTGGCAGGATCAGATCCATGCTCGTGGTTCCAGCTCCAAGAAGCAGGGCGGGTTTAACAGCTCATGACCATGTCCTTTGTGGGCTTCGATGAGGATTTGCTTATCTGGAAGTGCAGAATCCCCATCGATTCCTCCAGCTGAATGGTAATCTCAGAGAGAAGACGCATTTCAGTACTTAACAAATCTCGTTACAAAGGCATAATTTAAAAATCAGCTTAGAGGAGATGGAGCCATCCATACTGGACATCATTCAGAGTAAGAGGGTGATTCATTATTGTCACCAAAGTCATTGCAACCTGGTGTGTTTGTTGCTTTAACTATGGAATTATGCAGAAACATGCCTGCCTCACCATTACTGATAATCATGGAAGCTTTGACCCTGGTTTTGGAGTCAGAGAGAACACCGTTCAAGTCCCAGTTCTTTCTTACATAAGTAGTAGGAGTTTTTACTCTAGAAAACAAATATAATCTATGTGCACTTCTGCAAAATATGAGTAATGATTTTCACTGGTGTGGCTTCCGTACCTAACCAAGTAACTGAAGCATTGTAAATGAAAGAAACATTGACATGAATGGACAACCCTAATCTCTGGGGTATTCCCGTAGTATTAAAAGCATAATTCACACAACATGCTTGCAATAGAACAGGTGGACCATAAAGGTTAGTTTCCTTTCCAATCCTGACTTTAGTAAACAAAATTATAATTATCTCAAATCACTTGAATATGATTTTTGCTACTTTTGGATAGAAATACTTTTCAAAGCTTGATTTTGCAGTTGTAAGAAAACAAAGGGTCTCCACAAAGTTCAGAAGTGACTCTGGTATCATGTAATAAGGACAAAAGGTGGCAGCCAGAAATACAAGAATCCCTTCATGTGCTTTTCCTGGTCCTCCTGTTTTCTGGAAAGAGATGCACCAGCTCCTTTTTTTTTTTTTTTTTTTTAAACAGCAAGACTGCCTATTATTCTCTCAAAACAATTAACACAAAAACTTTTGAATTCAGTGAAGGTCAGAGGATTAATGGTTTTATCTGCGATGTGTTTGAAAAGCTAATTAAGAATCTACATACAGCAGAAGAGACTGGGAATACAATATTTAGCTTCTTTCTACATGACTGCGGAGAGCAAAAGAGAATGGCGAAAGACAAAGCGAGTGTGGAAACTTCACGGGCAGAAGACGAACCCTCTTCAGAGGAAACAGGACTGGGCGCGCATCTCCTGTGATGGAAGAGGCCTCCTTTAGTTATTCGGTGGATGCGTTCAGCACCTGCTTTGTCTTGCGTTATGCTGGGTGCCAGATACTCAGTGTGGAACAAAGCAGAATCCTCTCTTATTCTTTCTTTTGGTCTAAAGACGACATGATTAACAAATAAACCACACTAAAAATTAAAGACTATTTTTAACTGTTGTTAAATGAGGAACAAGGAAATATTCTTTGGGTTCTCCAAAACACTACTCAGTAACCTCATTTCACCCTGCCAATTCAAATGCTGACATGAAAACAAAATTGACCACGACAGAAAAAGAAGTATTTCTCTCTGATTCTTTGCCTTCTTTTTTTTTCTAACAACACGCTTCTTTCCAGTTAAAAGTGAGGAAAAGCCAGATATTGCAAAATTCTCTGAAGAACTGTACTTGTTACCAATTTGTTGAAATCAATACTGAGACATCCTTTATCTCTTCTGAGGTGTAGTTGGCATCAACTATGGTAATTTCTTCTCTGATGTTTTAGCTGGCTGGCTATCTCCTCGCTGTGTGTTAAAAGGCTCCCTCATCTCCCACCAGCCCAGTTTTAATGGATTTATATTTTGTAATATCTATTGAAATAAATTTCTAAGTGGAAAACCACAGGCAGGACCCCCCGAATCCCTGTCTTTCCACCTTCGGTGGCGTAGCGTCACTTCCCAGTGTGATTATCCAGATTTCCGGTCGGGAACTGGCTCTCCAAGCAGCTCCTCACTGCTCCTGCCTCGCTGGACCTCTCCCACGCCGTCTGCTGCGCTTTTCTCGCTTTTCTCACTGTGAGGACTTTACCCAGCCCTGCACACGTACCTCCCCGAGAGCCCACACTGAGCTAAGGAGAACACTCCCTGTGAAGTCTGACTTGCACGTGTACTCTTGGAACCGTGTTTAACAAACTGTCACGCCTGAAGCGTGTACAGGAATCATACTCCAAAGTGGGCAGGGTTTACCTGAGACCACTACTAAACGGAAAGATGGTAAGAGATGGGAGAAGCCAGTTCCAGAAAGAGAGCCTGGGCCATACCGCAAACACTGCTGAATCCAGCACTGCTCTCATACGCTGAGGGAGGCGATCCATACTTCTAAATATGCCCTCTTTTTCTGGTTTATACGATGTCTGTGGGACACAGTGTAATGGTTTGATTCATATTTTCACTAGGCAGAGAGCAGTTGAGGTAATTAACATACCTATCAGCTTAAACATTCTTTATTTCCTTATGGTTCGTACATTCAAATTCCTCTTTTCCAGAGTTTGAGCTACGTTGTTGTTAATTATATTTATCCTGCTGTGTCACAGAACACCAGAGCATTTCCTCCACCAAAAAACATTCTCTCCTCCCCAACCTCTCCTCTTCCCGCCTTCCTCCCCCACTGCGCAAACATGGCGAGAGTCCGCTTAGCAGTGAGGAGGTGCTGGACTGTCTGTCTGTGTCTGACTCGCTTTCACTCACTGTCTTCCAGGTGCACCCACGTTGCAGCGATGACTGGATTTCCCCCTCATTTTATGGCTGAGTAATATTCCTTTGTGTACAAGCAACATATTTTCTTCATCCATTTCTTCACTGGTGGATGTTCAGGGTGTTTCCACAGCCTGGCTACTGTGAACCATACTGCGACAGAGGAGGGTGTGTGTCTGTCAACAGGCTGCTTTCCCTTTCTTCTGCTGTATGTCCAGTGAAGGAGTGATGTATCACATCACAATTCTGTCTGTTTCTGAGGGTCTGCCTTACTGTTATCCGTAATTGATGTGCTACTTTACATTCCTGCTAACAGTAGAGTCCAGTTTGTCCACACTCTAACTAACAGTTGCTATTTTGTCTTTTTTATAATAGCTATTTCGTTACTTTCATTGGCATGAGGTGGTATCTCATTGTGGTTTTGATTTGCATTCCTTAATACCTAGTGATATTGAATATTTCTCCAGATATCTGTTAGTTTTTTATACACAGCTAATTTGAAATTAATTCATCTAAATCAATCAAACACCTAAAATGTTCCTCAAAATAGTGGGGATTTTAAATACATTTAAGTAAATGAATGAAGTCATTATTGCTCACAATTTACACAAGGAATAACTTAGGACAAAATGGTTGAATAAAAGTGTACAACTTTATGTAACAGGCTAACAACAGAAGTATTGGATGTAGGCATTGTCTAGAGCTATATTTTAGGTTGTCAATCCCTGTATTTACTCTTTGTCTCAATAAGGACTTTGGTTCTGGGCTTTAAAGAATCCTGGCTATACTACAGATGTAGATTGGAATAGGAGGAGTATGTGTGTTCCAGGGCTGTTAGGAAAGACTAGCAAAGCATGCACCCATGACGCTGCGCACTGACGACTTCACAGTTCACTGCGTTTGACCCTGGTCTAGTTCCACTGTCCCCGCTGCCTTGCTCCCTGTGATGTCAGGAGCTGCACATTGGCAAACCCATCAGTAAAAAGAAGAAGAAAAACAAGCCCACTTTTCTTGAGATCTGCAGAACTGAAAAACATCTTGTAAGATTAAGCAGTTAAGGTCTAACTGGCCACAAATTTGGAACCGCCAGCTGCCAAGAGAAGGTGCCAACCACCAGAAGGTACCTACTGCCTGGCTCGATCAGCCCTTTCTGTGTCAGCTTCCCTGCAAGACAGACTTTGGACAGCAGTCTTCCCTCTTCTATATCAGTGGCCATTCGAATAAATTTGCCTTCCTGGCTCAACACCTTGTCTTTCAACTTAACTGGCCTGTCATGTTGTGAGCAGACAGGGTTGGTCTGGACCACAGGTATAAGTTATGGAGTACTCAGAGCACATACAGGACAGTGGTTTCTTTTTCTTTCTAGCTATAGTTACTAGCAAAGGTAATAAATACAACAGCAATATGAGATGCTACGTCTCATATGTCTGGGGCTGTCTCACTGTTTATTAATAGTATGAAGAAATAAACATGTTGTTAATTTTATACTCCAGCTATAAAATGCAATCTTTTCACACTAGAAATTAAAAGTAGAGGTGCATTTAAACTGAGAATAAAATTAAGAGAATGATTGAACTTTATTTCTTATTTTACTTATGAAATAAGACAAATAAGACCTATCCTTTCTTTTGGTTTTAAAATATTTAAAATTATGCTAACATGTTTTCTGGCAAGGTAGTTTTTTACTGACACATCTCCTTTCTAAATCTGTTTAAGTAAAAATAAAATTGTGCGCTCTCTAAAGTAGGCTACCAAATAGTAAACATCTATGAATAAATATCAGTGAAAAATTACTGTTCCCCTTAAGCAATTGTACAGCAAGTCGAGATCCATCAAACATACAATTTTTGATATGCAATTTATTTAGTAGCTTTCAAACTATTATAACAGTTCTATAACTTCGTAAGGTTTACTAGGTAATGAGCAGTTAGTTTGGAAATTAAAACTCCCAAGTGCAAACTAACTGAGACACACAGATGAGCTGGTTAAATCATGGCATGCTGGCATGAAGTCAGGGATGCTTGTTTCCAGGGATACCTGAATGTTAAGCTTAAAATATCATTGAAATCTACACTTTTCTCTTCTTCTATGTGTCAGCATTATTTTCAAGACAGGCTGTCACAACAAGGGTATAAACGTGAAAAATAGCATCTCTTAGGCTTGCGCGATCTTACCCCTAAGAAGAGAGACCATCTTCCTTTTGTCATCTTCAAAGGGCCCCCGGTCAGGACTGCAGCCTGACCCAAGTCATGCGCTCACACTCATAGGGGAAGGCAGGCAGGATAGAGAGGATAATCCCGAACCCCACTTAATTCACCTTGCTGGAGCTCCTGGGCAAGGGCCACTCACCAAGGGAGCAGGATAAAAAGAAAAGTCTCAAAGGGAAAAATTATAACTGCCCACTGTCAGTTTTTATTGATTCCTTAGTCATTGGTGTTTGCTCATTAGTTTTCCTTTAAGCAAGATTACGTAAGATTTTAATCTGTGGTATTTATAAACCCTACCTGTCTGGATTCCTGTTATCACCAGTGTGTCAAACTGCATAAAAACTGTCTAGCAAGCTGCATCTTTAACTCCTTCCTCCCCAATTTTCCTTCCGTGTTTCTAATTGGTTTTTCTGCTCGACTTCTCTCTGTGCTGACGTTCACACATTCATGCCTTCAGACCAAGGCTAAATCTTTTCATAAAGGCTGTTTTATAACAAAGTTGAAATCATGGCTTTTCTTATATGCAGTATGTGCTACAGTGTCTCTAAAAACAGGAAAATGTTAATTCCTGAATTAATTATCTTTCCGTCTGTGGTTTATAAGGAATGATTTTCTAAAGACTTCACATACTGGTTGTGCCTGCCATTTTGACAAAATTTGAGTGCAGCTAGAACTCAGGTGAAACAGCAAATTAAGATTTGCACATACTTGTGAAATCCAAAGGCTGAGGCTACAGGTTCAGTTAGAAATGGAGGCAATTTGCTCAGATGACAAATGAGTAGAAATGGCAAGGGTGGGTGACTAGAGCTTCAGTTCTGTATGAGAAACACGGCTGTGGTGTGATCTACAGCCATTAGCTCATGAATAGCCTTTTAGATCATTTTGGAAATTTGAAACTCAGTCTGGATGGGAGGAGTGGAACGGTGGAAGCAGACACAGGTGACTTTCCCCCAGCCTGGGCTCTGGAGTAGCTACAATAAGCAGGGCGTGTGTAAGAAATAATCTTTCTCATTTTTAAAGCTACTGAAATGTTCTGGATTTTGTATTTATTACGGTATGACCTTGCCTATAGAGCCAGAAATGGTGGTGTCCAAGCTGGGTTTTCGCTGTCTTTTTGCTTCTCAAAGACAGTGAAAAGGGTCAGTTACCTAATGTATTTCAAAGGTGAGGGAGACAGGTTTTAGTAATGGATTCAGGAAGGGAAATGTCTCTACACTAGAGACATATAGGCTTAAGGAAGAAGAAAAACAGCTGTGATAATTTATTGTTGAGGGCAAAAGAACTAAGGATATGTGATGCATTCAGGAGGGTGAGCGGTGGGAAGGGAAGGAGACAACAGCGAGAGAGACAGAGAGAGACAAAAAGAGACAGGGCCAGACACAGAAAGACAGAGGTCAGAGGAGATTTTTCAGTCGTATTGATTTTGAAGTGTCTAGTAGATATTTACATGATGAAAGTGAATGACTAATCGGGTTTGCAAGGTACACTTAAAATATGGTGAACGCTTAAATTTTAGATAAAAACTTACAGTTGAAGACACATTGCCATTAATTCCTTCTCAAAATACTCCAATTCATCGCAAACACGTTTACCTCCTTGTTCTGCCAGTTTCGGATGCAGCTCTGGAGTCCTCTCTCGTGAGTGTCTTCAGTTGCTCTGTCGTAGCTGCCTGGATGTACTCAGTTGACTCAAAACATTTCCCTTTCACGGTCATGTTAACTTTGAGGAAGATCCTGAAGTTCCATGGTGCCAGATCTGGTAAATAAGGTGGGTAAGGACGCAGCATAACGCTTTTAAGAACCGCTTTTCCATGACGTGGCACTTGTCTTCGGCACTCACTACGGTTTCTACCACACCTTGTAAAGAGGACTCACGAAGGAGGTCTTTCAGAACTGCTTCAGAAAGTAGTAAGAATTATGGAATGACTGTGTTCAAAATAAAGAGTAGTATTCTAAAAGGAACTAATGACAATGTGTTTCTCACTGTAACTTTTTTAAATTAAAGCATTCACTGTGTATTCTGATCACCCTTTGTATGACAGTGCAGATCAGAGCAAAACTTTAGACACAAACCTGTATGAGTCACTATCGTAAGAATGATCCTAAGACCATGATCACCATGGTCACCAGAGCCCGTGGTCACCGAGAAAGTGAGACTGGAGGAGTAGGGGCACAGAATCAAGCATGAATGTGCTTCTAATTTCAGACCCCAAGGAAGGAATCAGAGAATGAAGACCAAGACAGTAACTGCAGAAGCTAACAGCAAGGACTGTTGTCCACCGGTTAAGTGTGGAAAGCACCTTTGGCTGGTAAGAGAGTCTGGGAACAGAGAATTCGCTTTTCCATGTGGTAACGTGGGAACTGGCAAGGACTGTGACAGGTGGGTGCCGAAGATCAAACACAGACATACCAGAGAGCAGAAGGAGGGTGTAGACAACATGAAGAATTTAGCTGTGAAGGGGATCTGAGAAATGGGCAGAGAGAAATGGGCAGTAACGGAGGAGGGGTGTGCTGGCCACAGCCAGATATTCACTGCTGGGAATGACCAGTAGAAGTCTGAATGAATTTGAAGAGAGAGCTGGGGTGGGAGGGGTGAGGCACCCAGCTAGCTAGATGAGCACATTCTATTGTGCACAGTGGAAAAGTTTTTTCCTGAAATAGTAACACTCAGCTAAGGAAAGCAATGCAAGCATGGAGATGAATGTGTGGTAGATTTGATGGTCAGAGCCCATATGGGGTGCTTTCAGTTTTATTTGCTTAAATAAATAGGAAGAATGTTTTAGAAAAAGGTGACAGAGGCTAGAAAAGAGAACAAGAAGGGTCCAGAAGCTGAAGTGTCAGAAAAGGGCATGTGAATACTTTGGATTCCACTGCTAAGATGTCATGGAACTACCAGGGAGCGTCATCTCACAAACCTGCTTCTACCGTTAGCTCACAGAAAGCTGAGAGTCCCTACCTGGGACGGCCATGCTTAGTAGGAAATGTCCTGGGAACTTTGATATATCTTACCTTCTTGGAAAGAAGAGGGCCTGAGTGGTTCAGGGTATTCTACCGAGAGATGGTTCCCCATGTCCAGTGCCACTGAGTCCTTGTTTTTTTTATCCTCTGATTTGCATAACTTGGCTCTGTACCCATCTCAGTGTCAGTGCAGAGTATTCCAGGACAAGAATTTTACGTTTCTCCTTCTGGTCTATTTCACATTAGCTTCTTCTCCTGCCCATAACTTTGACTTTAATCCTAAGGTTAATATGGTTAACAGATGTGGATAGTGACCAATACAATATGTGTATACAATATAATATGTGTCTATTTATTGACACAGTCTATCATTTGGGGAAGAAAGTGTACTTTTAATTACAGAAGTGTTATGTACTCCTCCAAGTCTTTTTGAATTACTTATAACAAACTTCCTAAAAATTAATTATAGTTATTTCCCTTCCTAGAAACTTTTATCATTTGAAGATTTTTTTCCTGTCTTCTTGCAGCATACATAATTGCTAACCTTTCCCTCCTATGTTAAACTTATTGCTCTTGGAATTTTCCTCTCAAGAGGTCTCAAGACATTTCTTAGCCCTGAGCATAGTTAATCATTATTCAAGGTCTGTACCACACTGTGTTTTTCCATGTCGTTGGTTTATGCAGGTGCCAATATGACATGTTCTGATCACAGCCAGAGTGATGTTTTATGCTGGAGTGGAGAGTCAAGAGAAATTTGTGACTTCAGGTTACATTCAGCATGTATTTGCTATGGCCCCATTTCCTGGAATTAACTCTCAAGATTATAATTTCTATTACAAAAATAATCTTCAAGAACAGTTAGACAAGGGTCTGAATACAGACAATAATAACAGTGATATAAGAACTAATATCAAAGGTTAAACAAGGCATATATCCATTTCATGGTCAGATTTACTTTGGAAAAATAGAATTTTATGAGCCTCCCCACATGTAATCTAACCCTTCTGGCGGCTTGACCTGACCATGTGGGGAAGAGATTATTACTCTCCTCCTCTTTGCACATTTCAAATTTTACACTTTATTGACTTAAAAGATGCCCTGTGTCATCTTGAACATCTCATGTTTTCTTCTTCCACCTCATTTATATTGATAGAGGTGGTATCAGTGGTACTCGAGATGTTGTAAAGTTACAAGTCAGAGACATTCCTATAGTGCTGCACAACTATTACCTCACATCACTTCCATGATTCCAAAACACTTGAACATCTCTTCCCTTGGCCTTTGGTCAGTTCAGGTGTGGTGAATGCTTTCAACACAGTCAAGTGGCCAATCCGACAGCAGACTTACAACGCAGTGGGGCCCAGGAGTGGAAAACTGAGGAGCCCACTGTCGCCATGTGTTTCAGGAACCCATTAACTCAAGACTAGAAGATAATAATTAGATTTGGTTGTATTTGTGCTGAATTTCCAATTATTTGCCTGTCTGAGCAAATTTTTAAAGAATTTGTCTACTGTGTATCTGAATATAACTGCCACAGCATCACTCAACAGCACATGAATTACTTATATTTAGAATCTGATATTAGCTAGCACATTAACGTAAAATATCCTGGAAAAGACGTTTTCTAGGCTTCAGTGGATGTAACAAATAATCCTACCCTACTTGTCAATCTTGTCTCAATATATATTTGCAAAACACATAACTCAAATATAAGATGATTTTCAAAAACCAAATGCTTTTCAGAGAGAAGCAGATGGTTTGATCCCGAAAAAGCTATAATAATCTCTTCTCAAAATACAAGGCAGAGGAAAGGAGCTTTTTAAACTTAAAGTTAACATGAACATATATCAGTGATACTATTTATTATTTGACCCAATTATATATATAAATATAAACATTTCAAGGATTTTATTTTTAATTACACATAAAGACTTTTGAGCTGTTATGTTTTGGACAAAATGCTACCAAACATGCAAAAGCAAAATGAATGATATTCTAATGTTTGGAAAAATAGAATTTTATGATATAAAGTGCTTACCTCCTGTAACAAATTATTTGCCATTTCTCAAGGGTAAAATATGAATTTGCAGAGCAAAATCAACAGCTATGGGTTTAGTTCCTACAGCCTTCAGGATTATTTGCCAAATGTAGTAAATGAAAATATTCTATAAAAAATATGTAAAATATCCCCTTCAAATAGCATAAACTGAATGAGTTCCATACTGAAGTAATTTTACCTGGCGAGTTCAACACCACAAAGATATTTTAATGTACAGTTCTAGCAGGGTATTGTCACTGAAGCAATGAACCATGAAGAACGCAGCTAGAAGAACTGCACCAACTCACCCTGGAGAGCACAAAGCACAGAGTGCAGATTTCTTTTCCTGCTGTTGAGATTTCTGATCTAAACACTTGCTAATCTTAATGTTCTCACCAGCACTGTCTAACCCTGTACAGTGTACTTTGCAAACTCTGGCCTCTCTTCATAAGGAATCCATATGCATTGCTCTTCAATTCTGGAAAACATCCACCCTTTAGTCCTGGAGCATCTCTGACGTTATCTGCCCCCCAAAGTGATGCGTTCCTCCTCTGTGCCCGTCAAACAATGAATTCTCATCATGCATCATCTCTTGAGATTTCCGTGTATATGTGTTGTCCCTGGGAGCCTCAGTGTCTCCCACGCCGTTCCTGTCTGTCAGGCTCGAAAGTAACCTTCCAAAGTGAAACTGGACAAAATAGAATTCCTTCCTCCACCTGCAGCCACAGTTACCCCTTCAAACTTCTCCACTTTCTCTTCATTTTTTGCACCTCTCTTTCCGATATGCCTTTCACTCTTCACCCACTGAAGTTCTTTCTCTTCCACACTCACGTCACAACTGCCAAGGGCCATCCACAAAGTGGGGGGCTTTTTGCTTCTTGAAATATCCATTTCTGAAATACTTATATTACTGTGCACTTTTGCTTTAGAAATTCTTTTGCAATTTCTTTCAACTTCTTGATTTTCCCTGACTCTAGATATTGGAGTTCTTCTGGCCTTGGCTGTGGATTCTTTTCTCTTTCTTGTGACAGTCTACCTAGATAATCATGGCCATTTCCAGGGCAAAACATGATCTATAGAGATGACTAGCTTTAAAACATCTGGTCATAACCTTCCTTTACACTTTCAGTAAAAATTCAAGTGCTCGTGTGTGTCCTCTGCAGGCCTGCTGTTGTGACTGCTCATGAATTGCACACACACGTAGCAAATATGTACATCATATTCACACATCACAAAGCTGCCTGCATCAGCGGATAGATCCTTACAGCATGTCAGAGCTCAGTTTAAGTGCTTTTTCTCAGAAGGGCCTAATCTAATATGATCTCTCTGTACTGTCCCAAATTTATTTCTTCCATTGTCCTCACTCCAAGCTGTATTAAGGGACACTGTTCTTCCTTCATCATCAGTCTGTAAGCTTCAGCGCGCCAAATCTATGTCCTCTTATCCACCTTTGTACATTCAGCACATAGGAGAAAATTTGGCATAGAATAGGCATTTGGTACATATTTCCAGCAGGAATGTGTGCACAGAAGGGGGTGTGATGGTTCACATCTGTAAGCCCAGCACTCAGGAGACTGAAGCAGGGTTGCTGAGTGTTTCAAGCCAGGCTGGACTACAGGGTGACTTCAAAGCCATCCCGAACTGCATAGAGAGACCCGGTCTCAAAAAAAAGTATGTACATATGAGTGAATTGATTAATTTGTTCCTTTCTTACAGTTTATTTCAGAAAAATATTTTTTTCAGTCTTATATTCAGGTAATTTTTGGAAAAAAATCCCATGGCAACTGTGATAACTAAATATAAGTTTATGCAGTTATCATTAATCAATTATTATGGAAAAATTATTTTCAAGGCTGGGGCTGCAATTCAGTAGTACAGCACTTGTCTAACATATACAAGGCCTTTGGATCCCAGCACCACAAAAATTATGTTCATAATTAATAATTTTATAAGCACATAGGTAAAGGCAAAATTAGTTCCAAAAAACTTATCACAACTCCAAAAAACAGGTAGCCAGAGAGAAATAGAACACCAGAATGTTGGCTTGATTTTTCTGCTGATCTCTATATTTTGCCAGGGCTATAATATTTTCATTATAAGATAAGGCAACACGGTGATCTTTTTATGGCACTGTAACCTCATCATCAAGCACTTAGAAAATTACTTCTTAAATGAACATCCGTGCCTTCCCATCCTCCATGGGTCAAGTAAAGAGCAACATAAGCTCCATCCAAGTGTGTCTTGGGAGCAATAGTAATTGACAAGTTTCAGTTTTTTGAGGGGACTCACTCACATGTTTATTCCTTAAACAATTCAGGCCTTCAAAATCCACTACATGTGAACTTTACCTTCTCAGACATTTCTTAAAGTGTTACTACTACAAATACTAGGAACAGCAGCTTTCAACCCCCTTCCTCCCCTCCTCCCAGCTGGAGAAATGGGAATGCTTGACACTGGCATCTTGCAGACTCCTTGCAGGTGGAGCTCACCCTGAAGAGGTTCAGCACCACCAGTTAGAAGCACCTCCATGAAACTGTCAAGAAGTGACCTGGAAAACCACCTCAACAACTCTGTAAGTGAGGATGTCAGTGAGTTGCTGCATCTCCAGTATCTGGCCATTGTGAATATTCAGGATGCAGCTGTGAGGAACGATCTGTTTCCTGACCTTTGCTCAGTAACCCAGTAACATCCCCTTGATTTCGGTTCTTCCTGTCCTACCAACAATTTCCTAGGTACAGTTCTCAGTATAGAGTCTCCTGGTATTAATGATAGTGAATGTTATGTCTAGCACTGAAATCCAATACAAACACAGGGAGATGTTTTTATTTCCTTGGTTGGTTGCTTTTTTCATGGTATGAAATGTACCTTATAACAGAAAAATCCTGGTGATTTTCTAATTTCTCACTATGTTTTCCAGTGACAGATTTTCTTACAAGTCTAATTTCAAGTATATACTAAACAAGATATTATTATAATTAACATTCATGTACCAATTACTCAGTTTCATCTATTATTAAGCAATAGGCTGATGATTCTGTATCATGTAATACACATTTTCCCTAACATAGATTATTAGCTCAGTATGATTTCTTAGTTTCATTTTGTGAGGGGCTTTTATTAGTGAATAGAATTTGAGCCTTAGTTTCTTTTGTATTGCACACTCAATGTAAGAATATAAATAATTCTATGTAGTATATAGTCCTATAAATCATATAAAGGTTACCATAAATATAATAAAATATCAAAATAAAATATACATTAAATGAGCTGCTAGGCATATCTTCTGCTGTGTAAATTTGCTACTATATGGGGGCACAGTGATGACATCATATGCATTTATATCATATGCTTTACCATATTTCTTTGGCTATTTTAGGAAGAAAAGACATATGTGCTTGGGCTTCTTAAGATTTTAAATTAAACTCAATTTCTTTCATTATCTCTCTAAATTTTTATTACTCTCATAATGAGCTTCAGACTGGCCATTTTTAAACTATATTGCTGTCACATGAAAATATAGAGAATTATTGCACTTTAAGGTCAATTTCTCTCTCTCCCTTTCTCTCTGCTTCCCTCTCTCTCTCTGTCTTCTGTCTCTTTCACAAAAACACACACAAACCTTGAGCATCTGTGAGTAAATAAATTACTTAATAATGCAGATTTCCATCAGGAAATTGAACCGATATGCAGAGCCAACGGTACTTTATGTACTCAGCAGCAAAACTGGCTTCAGGAAGAAGGGTACCTGCATTTAAGAAGGCCTGGCTGGGCCACCCTTCCTCCCTTCACCGCACCATGGCCCTATTGCTGTCTGCTTCCCTGGCTGAGTGCTGCTGCTGGGCAGCGACACTGGCTGTCTGCCCCCTCTGCCTGGGTGCAGCCTCATGTTGACTCGATGGTTGTACTGATCACACTTGTCCTCCTAGCACACACCGCCACCAGCTTTCACATCCCTCACTGTGCACAATCGAGTGCTGCCTTTCCCCACAAAGTTAAAATCAAAACAAGACAACAGTTACACACACACATACACACACACACACATACCTTGCTGACTTTAGTCAGAGCGAAATGTTTCTGGTTTTATGCTGGCACACACATGACAAACACTTTGTGGATGATGATTTCAGATTTGCACCTGCAAATCCCTTCACCCTACCTGAGCCAGCAAGGAGCACTTCATCCTCTCCCACTCAGCCCAGACCTGTCTCAGAGCCACTGACCACAGCAACCAGTTCCTCGGTATCATCAGAGTCAGAACTGTGCTTTTCCTTTCAGTTGATAAATTCATATTTCACCAGGAAAATGAAAACTTTAGAATAAGTTTCATGAATATTCAACAGTACAATAAACTCTACAATAATGCACCTTTAATAATAGAAATTGAGAGGTGGGTAATTAGCAATCAACTCCCAGACCTTCACAACACCTGGCTGTCTTCTTTCTGCTCATTTCGTGAACCATACAATCAGGCAACTCCTAGTGTTTTATGTTTCTTCATTTTTACTGTGATATTGGCAAAGGCCTGTCATTCCTATTTGCTACCTGCTAAGAATAATCATGATTAATTTAGTGTCCATGCTTCCCTTCTCTGGACTATTTCATCAGCACCTTTACCCCTCAAAAGCTAAAGGAAGTCTTGTACTCAGCCCCTGCATGTCCATCTGCTGTCCTTAGCAGTGCCTGACTTGACACTGTCTTTGACCTCTGGCTCATCAAAGCTCACCTACGGCCTCGTTTTCTGGGGTATCATTTTCAGTTTGCTATTCCACAAAGAAGATCTGGAAATTTCAGGTTGTTAATAGCTGAAAGGAAATAGTGTTTATTCCATACACACAGGCTCTAGAAGATCTGCATTTTAAAGGGAGACAATTCCTTCATAACTCAAAGGAATGGAGTGCCTCTAATTGGAGGATCTTGAGCATTACAGACATGTTGGAGCAAAACACTCAATATAGGAATACTTGTCACCAAACCACACTATTGGAGATGACAATCTTTCCAAGTAGATTTAAGCCTTTACATAAATAGAAGCCAATATTCATGGCTGCATGAGAACAAAAATAAAACTAAATTTAAAGCCAAAAATCTAAGCTGTTAAACAGTTGAATAACCCAGTTTCTCGGTGGAGTACATATTCTCTCTCATCTTCTTCTCTTTGAAAAACCATCCTGTTATATCATGTAGTTCTTGTCATTTCCCTGTGTCTTGGCCACAGTGGCCTTTCCTCTGACCAGTGCAGACAGACTTCTTCCTGACCAAAAGGCTGACCTCCACTTTGCTTGTGGCAGTTCTGTCACAAAATGTAAATTCTTTCTGTATTCCTCTGAGATGTAAATTTTTTTAATAACCACTTCCAGTTTTGCAGGCCAAGGATGGCTTTCTTAAGGGCCTTAGAACCACTGTTTGGAATGCAAGAGGATAGTGCTGCTCTACCTACTGTTTGCGGGAGAGCAGGAGCCTAACTTTTTAGCCACCTTGCATCAGCTTGTAAAATTACATCTTCCCATTGGATACACAGGGGAGAACATTTTCCTTCTATCATGATCAACATGCAAACAGGGTGGCCTCTCATACCCTAGTCCAGCTCTGACACGCTCTCTTGCTTTTGGCTTCAGTAGACTTCAGTTCAGACTGAGTTCTGGTCTCTCCAGTTGACTGGAATAACCCTGAATAATGTCTTCGTTTGACATGGTTAGTACTTTTTTGTTTTCAGTTTTGGAGGTTTTTGTTTCCGTTTTTCACTTTGACACCCTACACATCAGAGGATTTACATAACTATCCACCTTGTACATGACATATCACGATTTTTCATGGAACAAACATTTGAACATAATCTAAGGAAGGAAACAAAGACAAATACCTTTTCTTTTCACATCAGCAGCAGCTTCCTTCTCACTTTTCTTGTTAGCATCTTCTTTGTCTGCTGGTAAAATCAGAAAGTTATAAGCCTCTACCTTCTAATGCTTACATATTTCAGGGTGTCCACAACTGACATTCAGCTTTCCAGTTCATCATTCACCCAGGAATCTCAAATCAGACCCATACGTAAGCAAGCTTGCTCTTTCTGAACAGATTAGCATTCCAGTTGCTTTGACTCCAGAAGGCACACGTTTTTGCTATGGGAAAACAATCTTTCATGAGAGTGGAAACATTAAGTGGCATTGTTAATTGTGATAGAAGCAAACTAATTTTTAAAAATATACTAAAAGGATTATAGTGAATGTCCCCTGAGCTCCAAAGTCACTGGAAGCACTGACAATCTCAAAAGATCTGGGCACACTGGATGGGCTATGTGAAAACAGTTTTAAAAATAAAACAGATATAGCAAGTCACTCCCATATTCTCTTCTCAGTACATAAAATAATCAGCCCTCTTTATTAAATTGAATTAATTAAATAATAATCTGTATATTCATTTAGAAGGTCAAGACGGACAATAAATTAAATAAAGTTGGGAAGCCATTCCTAGGGAAGTAAAAGTTAACCAGGCATTCCTAAGTAAAAACTTCAAATTCAGTTTTATTTGGGGTATTTAGAAAATCCAACACTGCCAATAATGACAATAAGATTCCTAGGAGAACTTTTCTCCACAGAAAACAACACCTTTACCAGTAGCATAATGGATGGGTACTCATTGGTTTATATGTTACACAGCCTTTAAATTCTTTACCTTTCTTTTTTGTTTCAGAAGTAACTTTCTTTTCTTCTTTCTTCTTCTCATCTTCTTTCTCTAGAGAAGGAAAGTAAAATATTTTAGTTAGGAAAATTTAGTACACAAGGTAAGTCAAGGTTGCAAGGAAGGATTGGTGAGTTTGATTCAGCCTCTAGACATCTTCATGACTTTCAACAAGAATTTGTACCTTACCAGGCAGAATTCTCCTTATATGTGAAATGATAATGCCTTCCCCAAAGTTGGCTAATATTCACCAGGTTCTTGGAACTGTTGCTGGCTCACCATAAAAACATAAAATTATATGCTTCTAATGTTGTTCCCAGATCATGAGCAAAGCTATCTGAGAAAGTTACTTGTTTAGTGCCTAACATAGGATATTTATAGAAAGAATGAAGTACAGTTTCTTAAGGAGACTACACATAAGCTGAGAGACTCAGGTTTTGTTTTCATACATTCAGTTTAATTAGATAAATGTATGAACCTATATTTTGATTTTGATGTTTTTCCAGTCTGCTTCTAGTCCATGGGCATCTGTAGCCTGGTGACATTTGTCTGGCAATGTGTTGAGGACGTAACTTCCACCACCCTTTCTGAGTGGTTATATCAAAGACAGTGTTCAGTACTTGCACTTAGAGTTAGCACTTGAGCTGTGTGGCATCCTAAAAGTCATAGAAGGATCTCATTCCAGAAATCTGCAGAAGCCTGGTCTTGGGGCAAAGTATGAACTTCAAGAGGAGACTTACCTCAATCATAAAGTAATCAGACATCTTTGGACACTTTGCTGGTGAGCACAGTTATTTTGAATAATGACAACATTGTGCTTGGACAGAGTGGTTGAAATGGAATGTTAGGTGATTCTAGCATTGGAAGCAGGAATAAGTGGGGTTAATGTTGGATACTGACATCTTTTTCTTTTGTTATTGGTATTATTTACAGTATATTTGAGGTGTCTTTCTCTTTGACATATTTCATTTGTCTGTCATTTCAGGAACTGATGTATTCAAAAATTTCCACTTCCCAGAACTATGATAAGATTGTTATTATGCTGAAGCAATTAGATGTGCAGTTCTAAAATGAATGCTTAAGTTGTCTACTAATGACTGCATCTGATTAAATATAGGAATTAATTCATTCCCTTAGGTATAGAGCTTTTCTACCTACAAGATCAAAGACAACACTTTCTTTCAGTGTTGGAAGTGTAAAAGAGCCCCTTTTCACGACTTCTAGAGACAATCTAGCGTTGCAGGAGAAATATATTCACACTTTGTCTGAACGTGTCTACAGTGTGCCACTGCTCTTCCCCCAATCAGAAGTAGGAGGTCAAGAAGTCAATGTTTCCTAATTCTAAAGTTAGAAATAAAGCAGTTCAAATCTACGTTGCCTTTTTCTAAAAGTTTAGGCATTTATAATATGCATATCATGTTCAAAATTCAGAATGAAGATATTTGGAAGTGTCATTACATTCCAATTTTATGTAACAGGGAATTTTCCATCTTATCTAAATGTGTAGGCCAGGGAATTGAATAGGCATTTTCAAACATTGCCATCTGATGTCGTGAGTCAAGAAATGAGTTCATTGAATTACAGATTAATGACATATATTTCTAAGCCAACTCTAAATATCAATGCCATGATCACAATAAGATCAGGACTCAGTATCCAGATCCCTATGCTTCATAATATGGATGAGAAAACATTACATTTCAAAATCTGGGTCAATTAGTTCATCTTACATTGAAGAGTGAAAGTAGATATCTGAGGTCAAAAGGTGGAAAACATTCTTTTCAATTTTTAAAAGGAAAGCTCTTGAACAATAAATTCTACCCTTTAAATTAATATAGCTGGGATCTAACTGAGGTGATACAATATTCTCGCCATAGTTCAGGATGAATCAACGCTCCTATTATAGCCCTGCCAACATTACAGACATACACTGTGAAAGTAGTGGATGAGAGCAGAAGTGCACAGAAAGTGAGTATAAATAATGTACTTTAGTAACATTTTTATGAATTAGACCTTTAATCTGTCATTTCTTTATTCATGGTGAGTTTCACTTAAAACATCAACTTCTGAAGATCCTGCATTTCTTGAAACACAATTGCCTGTGTTCTATAGGTGATTTGGCAGCAGTGGAATTACACTTTTCATTTATAAAAGACATATCAATTTAATTAGAACCTTCCTGGATGTAAAAGTAGCCATGTTTCTTTCATGGAAACTCTTTTGCCTGATGCTTTTCTCCCTCAAGAGTCAAAGGTTTCCTCCCTTCCTGCAGGACTTTGGTGCACACGTCCCATTTCCTCCTCCTCTTCCTCCTCCTCCTGCTTCTTCTCTTTCTCCTTCTTCTCCTCTCTTCCCATTCATTTGGCTATGTTTGCAGCAGCCAGAGAAAGATCAGAGCACTTCATACCACTGATTTTCAGAGGGTGGCAGTTCATGGGGTCTACAAGATGTCATTGTATCAGCATATCATAAAAGTGTCACAAACCCTGAAATGAACTCCTTGGCTGCATTGACTAAGATCACAAGAAAATGTGTCCAAGAGAGAGAAGTCCTCTGAACAACTCAAAGCTTTGAGCCCACAAATACATTATTAGCTTCTGCATAAGTTAACATGAGATGAAAGAAAAATTAAATGACTTTTTTATTTTCTAAACTTTTACAATGAACTTTTCTCTTCCTTTTCAATGTTCTTATGCCATCTCAAAGCCAGAAAACACACAATAGTTAATTATAGTTGTGAAGTTTACTAACATACGAATTCCTAGCAAAGCAAGGAAACAAATACAAATCATTTTAGGTCTTTTCCTCCACTTTTTGCCTCTCTCTCTGGCCACTGTTGACTCCAGTCAAGTCAGTAGGACTTGGTTGCAGTCAAGTCAGTAGGACTTCCTTCTTCCATAAGGAGTCATTCCAACATTCATTTCACTGCCACCTTGCTTCTCTGGAGTGACAGATGTTGGTCTGCACCCACTCTTGGTGTGACCATTGCATACAAGGAGATAAGGTCAAGTACAGGAGAGACTGTCCAAATATCCAGTGTTATCTATGGAGGAGTGTGGGTTCCTAGAGAAAACATGGGGCTGCCCTTGGAGATGTTAGTCTGAATTCTGTCCCTGGTTCTTTCTGTCTGTGTGACATTTGGCAATGTTCTGTGACATGTCAAATTTCATTTTACTCATCTGAAAAATGGTGCTGATAAAACCTACCTTGTTGACATTGTGAGTAGGGAGGAGTGTGCTAAAGCACCTGAAACACAGTGGATGTTAAAAATACAATGATAGGAATGGCCACTTCCACGATATTTTACAAATAATATAAAGCTGAGCACATACCTTCTTTAATACTTCTTCCAGGTGTGATATTAATTGATACTTTTGAGTAAATGCACATTCTTGTTTTTCTATATCCAGAGTCACTGTTTGTATTCTTTTGATGGAGAAACTTCAAAGAAAATGTACTTACATAGAAATAAACATATTTTGATGGGTATTGTGCTGCAGTGGAGGCAAAGTGGAGTCCTGTCTGAGTTTTGCTATAGTGATTAGCTATTCCCTTATGACAATAAAGGTAAGTAATAGGTCTCCTGCTCCAACCATGAAAAGTAGGGAGATAGTGCAATATATTTCAGTTTCTCTTCACCTCGTCATTGTTTTTTTCCAAATGAAATATGCATGATCTTGCATTTGTTACCTAATTTTGCTAACAACAGGTAACCTACAAAATATGTAGTGGTAAATAGTTATTGTATTTGTCTGCATTTGATATGATTTAAATGTTTTAAAGCAAGAGTGAAGTTCATTTTGGAGGCTCAAAGGGAATATGAAACTATCTATCTATCTCTGTCTAATGTCAGGTGGTGACAAGCCTTACTACAAAAGAAACTTGTTTCAAAGGGTTAGAGAATTAGAAAGTGAGAGGCAGTGTTTCTTTTGTTAGAGTGAATCAGGGGTAAATAATTCTTAATGCATAATAATGGAGAGATTCTTTACAAAGTGAGAGGGTTCTGGGCCAATGGGAGACAAACACTTTTTGGCAGAGTCAAAGACCTTTGCCAAGACCTTGAGTTTGGAGCGTGACACAGATGCACAGAAAGCTTCGTGCGAGAGCTGTATGGCCTATCCAAAGCAGCTGTAGCGGGTCTGGTCATGCAGAATATTGCTGTTCATGATGTGAATCTTCCATTTTGCAGAAACTAACACCAGGTTTTCTATAGAGAGGTTTCATGATTTTGAGTAATGGTTTAGAGAGGACTTTGTTGATGGGTAGTAATAAGTGTTCATCAGTTGGGTGACTGGATTTTATGAACATGCTGTAAGGAAGAACACTAAGAGTGGGAGGAGAATCCAGTAGAAATATTGCTCCCTCAATTCTTTCTGATTTTATCTGGGACTCTTGAAGTCAAGAAATAATACAGACAGGAGCCTGGCGAGATGACCTCACTTTACACTGTAGGTAGATTGCTGTGCGAGCAAAGCTCCCTAAATTGAGAACTTCCTGTGAGTGATCATGTGACTAAGCTGGCCTTTCCTACTCCGAGTCTACTTTCTTTGCCTTGATGGTTCTTTAGTGGTTGCTACATTTATTCTTAGACTCTGGTTATTCTCCTTATTAGCTGTCCATAACAAAGAGCAATGAACCAGCAATCCTGCAGCACTTTTCAGCGATCATGTTCAGGGTTTCAGACACACAAATGTGTATTAGCCTTATGCCAAACCATTTGCAATGGCCTGCAGGTTAAAAAGGCTGCCTCTTCCCTGGAACTCCAGATGTGACAATGAGGACTTTAAGAGCTCGGGGTGGGGTATGTTGGAACCAAACCCAGGAGCACTGTGTGAAGGGAGGAGCCTCGGATGGAGGCTAAGCTGGTGTGGGGGATGTGATTCTGCACTGTGTGCGATAAGTATCACCACCAGTGTCAGCTGCAGGAAGTGAGCTGCACACAGATGGTTCCTGTTTCACATGCACCTGAGGGGGCGCCTGTGATGCACTCCTTCAGGAAGGAAATGTCTCAAAGGACCCAAGATCTGATTGGTTTAGGCCCAGATTTGCTACTTTCCTTCCTTGAACCTCAAAATTACTGTTAGAAAGGGATCTCAGTTACTTACTCATTTTTGAGGATCAAAAGAAGTTTTGAAATGCTTTAGTGTTGGTTAGAACCACAATATTCCAATATAATAGGAAATGATGCTTATAGAGCAAAGCTCATGACCTTACGCTAATACATCCTTAGTCCTCAGGTAAAAGTCTACGCAGCCTGTACCTTGGGAAAAGTTGCCTCAACAACAGGTAAGTGGTTTGGTGACCTTGACACATCGTATAAAAGTGGGAATGCGGATGCTCATCTGTGCATGACCACAGCTCTGTCCTCTCCCTGCAAGATGGAAAACGAACCTTTGAGTAGATCTCCACCAGGAAAGAACTTGCAAGCTGAGGAGAGAGTGGAAAATACTGGCAACTTCTACCTCATTCTTTTCAAACTTAGATCTCGGCTTTCACAGGGAAAATTACTTGTTCTAATAACAATTTTGCTTTGTTTCTGAATTTGCTACACAAAAAGGAATACAGGGAGAAAGATCATTTAATATATTTAACATTGCAAAACAGATTCTGCATGAATTAAATATGATATTTCAGTTGTATAAGGTAGATTTCTCCTAAACCTTTAAAAAATGATAAGGCTCTTGCGGGTGAATGATTGACTTAATCTTATATAGACTATACTTAGAAAGACAAATATTTTTTATAGAAATGCAACACTAGAGCCAACCTGGAGATAGACTAGATTTTATTTTCAATCAGGCCTTTATCACACAGCAAGGAGATACCCAACTAAAGTTTGTCTTGGACTCAAATGAGAAAATGCATCCACAGCCACCAGCCTCTCTGGATAACCCAACAAAGAGCAATGTTGCTTCTTTGTTCTTTCTTGTTGCTGCCTTTTGGAGTTTAGTGAAAATTTCTTTTAACCCTTTTAAAATTTGATGATTGCTTGCTCAAGGTCTTTGTCAAGTTTTGTAAGGTGTTCTTTTACAAGGGTAAAGAAAACACAAATAGAGGATTCTTTTCTAACAGGTTTTCATCTTCAATATCATGTTATTTGTAAAAGATATTTTCCCCATATTTTATCTACATACTTTTCTACATCAGTCTGTATCTGCAAATGAATTTTGAAGGGACTTCATTACATGTAAAATGCCAAAAATGCACGAAACAGTAGACAATTGAGCTTTTTCTTCTCATGGCTAAATTATCGGTACTCAGAGAAAAAGTTGGTTATAAATCAAAGTCAAAATACACTTTAAAGTACCATTTCAAAGATACTGCTATTTTATAACATCCTTGAGAAGTTTGGATTTGATATACTAAACAAATTAGAAAGATTCAGTAGTTATTGGCAAATGTGATTTGACTTTAAAATGATCAAAAGTTTTTAGCATATTGGAGATAATTTAAAGTCTGAAGCCTTTCAGTTTTTAAACATACACCTAGTGGTTGTTAATTCTTAAAATGAAAACAATTCCCTGTTCTTCTTTTTAATTTTTGGCAGTGCTGAAGATTGAATTCAGGACCTCGCGCTTGCCAAGCAAGCACTTATACTACTGAGCTATATCCCCAATCCCCAATTCTCCATTCTAAAAATTCAAATTTTAAAGTTGTGGTAGTTGTAATAGGTTGCATTCAAGTTCAGTTTTACCCAATGAGCTACATAAATTTTATCATCTCTCATGGATTAAACAAACTAGTAGCATATTTTTCTGCCTTTGCTTTCCTAATAAGGTCTGTTTTACTTATGAAAATGTTTTCATTCAAAGGCCTTATGTAGTTGGAGCAAGAATCCCTCTTTTATTTGCCAAGTGAACAACTGCCAGGACTTTTGACTCCATTTGGCCAAAACACATGCGGCCTGGAAGATCCAACCCCTTTTCTCATTAGTTATAGCGAGAATGAATGGTGTCACTGGCAACAAGCTTGCATAACAGGGAGAGTATTTATGTTCAGTGGTTACAAATAGCACATAGATGCGTTCTGGAAAAAACAGGCACTTGTGCATTACAGGAGCTGTGCAGGAAACCTCTTCTTTCTTAAAAAATATTTTGTGAGGAAATCTTGCTGGTACAGCAGGCTTCAAGTTAGATTCCAAATTGAGAATGCAGTTGGAAGGTCAAAACCTCCTAAATGTTCAAGCATTTTATCTCTAGCTTACTCTTAGGTCTGTTATAGAACAAAATTCAGGGAAAAAAAATCTGTTTGTTGACATAAGCCAAAACGTTATGAAGCAGCATTTAAGCAGAATGTTGGCTCTGACTTTGACTGTGGTGTCCTTTACTGTGTTTCTTCCACCTGCAGTCTCACCCTTTGATGCCAAGAGCAAGAAACCATGCTGATGTACTGCAAAACAGAAGAGCATGCAACCACACCGCAGCGTGTACAGGAACCAGCCTTTCTTTACCTGTACGTCGGCTGAGCGACACCTTGGCCCCACTCTTGGGGTAAACGTGACAGTCCGCACATCTCTTTGACAAGCAATTTCATGTCTTTTGGATCAATATCCAGTAGGGAGATTACAGCATCATATAGCAGTTCTATTATATATATATATATATATACACACACACACACACACACACAAATATATTTATATATATATATATTTTTTTGTGTGCGTGTGAGAACATCCACACAATTTTCTATGTCTCCTGTACTAATTTATATTCCCACCAGCACAAAGGTTTTCTTTCCTTCACATTCTCATCAGCAGTTGTTATCTTTTGCTTTTTAATAAGATCCATCTTTATTGGAGTAAAGTCATATTTCCCTGCGTCTTTGACTTGTGTTTCTCTGATGATTACTGACACCGATCATTTTTATATACTTTCTAGTCTTTGTTTTGCAAAATGATTATTTAGTTCTATCACTCCTTTTAAAATCAGAGCTTTTTTTGCTATTGAGTTTTGGGGACCCTTATATATGCAAGATACTCGGCCTTGTCATGTGTAGTTTGCAAACTCCTCCCCCATTTTGTGGGTGGCCTTTTCACTGTGGAATTTTTTCCTTTTCTCTGAAGAAGTCTTTTAGCTTGATCTAAGCCTACCCTTGTCCATGTTTGCTTTGTTTCCTGAGCTTTCTAAACCCTGCCCCCCATCCCTGCCCATTCTGGATTTTCTTCTTAAATGAGGTTCCCAAGGAACTGTTATCACAGATACTGCTCTAAAACTAGTTTTTTCTTCCAAAAATCCCCAAGAAAAATGTACCTCAATCTACTGTGTACAACTTATTTCTTTCTTTTCACCTCTTTTCTCATCATACTGATCCTGTGTTTTTTGTTGGGAATTAATCTTTCCCCATTAAAATTTGAAGTAATGTGACTTTTGGGTACCTTCCAAGTTTCCTGCTCACCCTCCTTATGTGGAAAACACAAATACTCTAGAGCTGACCAGACCAATCTAGAATATTCCTAAGAAGCAAGAGTGGGCAGGAAAGTTGTGAATACTTAGGTTAATATTTGTGATTCTATCATCCAAGTAAATAATAATGCTTTTGAAAATATCTCTTACAAGTCATTCGGAGGCAAAAGTTAAATAACATATATAGTTCAATTAACAGTGTTATATCAATGTTAATTCCTTAATTTTTTTTTTTTTTTTGCGGTACTGGGGATCGAACTCAGGACCCTGCGCTTGCTAGGCAAGCGCTTATTCCACTGAGCTATATCCCCAGCCCCCTAATTCCTTAATTTTGAAAAAATAAACCAAGGTGTTATAAGATGTCAACCTTACAGGAAACTTGTTGAAAAATATACAAAAATTCTTTGTTTTACCTTTATATCTGTTCTGAAAATGTAAAACCACCACAAATAAGAATTTATGAAGGACACAACAACAATACAGACAGGATTATGTCTCAGACATTAAAATTCATTTTTACTTGAAGTTCAATAGTTTTGATTATTCCACAGTAAAACCGAAAAATACAATACTTGTATTGCTATACAGGGAGAAAAATGAACAAGATAAAGAAAGAAAGCATGATAAAATTTTGGAGGTGAAATAGATCTTTGAGATCACGTATTTCAAAAATAACACCTTTTTAGTGAGGAAGCCCAAGCATTGTATGGTTAAAGAAATTAATATGAGCCTGACCCTGGGGACTTTAACTCAGAGTTCTCAGATACCTCATGTATATGTGAAACTGCACATGTAGAGGCAGGAGTGGGTTCTGATTCTTTTCTAATGGACAAATTTAACCTGGTTGGTCTTTGTTCTATCAGTCTCTGGAACACCTGGGACCACTAGACATTTTCCGCTTTCATATTTTTCCATGGTTGGCTTTTCTCCTCTGAACTCTGATAATGTTTGGAGTGGTTATCTTCATGTATCAACCCAGTGAGGCCATGGAAAGAGTTATTTGGTCAAAGATCGACGTAGATACTTCCTTAATGATATATTTTAGGTTTGACTGACATCTATTATAGTAAACCTTCAGGAGAGAGTACTATCTTTCATAACATGTGCAGACCTCAGGCAATCAAATGTTGCCTTTAGGGAAAAGACTGCTGTCCCCCAAAGGAATTCTGCTTCCATGCTCCCAAGACTCAAGATTAGCTCTTCCCTGATACCAAAATGCTTGCACGTCCCTAAAGTTGCGTAAGCCAGTCCTTTCAGATAAATTAATCTATCAGAGAGAGAGAGAGAAACATATAGATGTGTATCCAGTAAGAAGGTTGGCTCTGTCTCTCTGGAGAAGCTTGACTAAATCAACGCGTCTGCATGTTCTCCTTCTTGGGTACATCCTGCATACTAAACAGACTCATATTCTCATTGGCTCCCTGTTCAAGTGTATTTGGAAGCTTTTCTGAGTGTTCCTGAGGTCATTCTTCAGTAGGAGATTGAGAAGTGTTTTGGGGAATGGCATTGTTTCTATGATTCAAATGAAAGTAGGAATTAGTGGGTTTAAAAAAAGGAGCAGAATTTTTAAATCCAGGATTTCTCGATCCTTTAATATACAAATGTGTGTTGTGAATGTTCAACAAAGGCATATGACATACTTTGGCAAAATATTTTGCCGTGACAACTTTTTTCCTCCCAGGAATGTCATATATCTGGAGTTCCTCACAAATGCTTTGGGAAATTCTGCAGTAGAGCTGGGCTTGTGACTCTAGTGTCTTTCTACCTTGTCTGTACGCTCAGACTCCTCTGCAGTGTTCAGGGGTCCATCAGAAATGACCACACGTGCGCATCAAGCTCAATCCCCAGAGAGTGGGAGTTTCTAGTTTCTCTCTGAATTTCATGTCTACTGTAACCCGTATGGATTGTATCACCCACCCCCCAAGAGCTTTGTGCTGAGTTTCTTTTGCCTTGTGGGTATAACATGAAGAGACAGAAGAGCAGGAAAAAGAGAACCAGGCACATGTTTCCCAGCTTCCCCTCTGCTGCACTAAACACAGTGCACACACAAGGTTCACACAGTGCTGGCAGGTGAGTTTCCCTCCTGAAGAACACAGTGCTCAGATGGCCCATTTAGGCATCTCTTTCCTAAGGTCAAAAGACTTTCTGGGGTTGTGAATGATTCCATCTCCACAGTCTGCCTGTGGAGGGATAGGACAACTAAGGGTTTTCTGCTGAGTGTGACCCCAGGGCGCGGCCCCATAACCCTACAAAACCCTTATAAATATTTCATGTCCAAAGCTCTCTTCATCACATATTTGAGTATTCCAGGGACCCTGATACACTCAGCAAGCCCCAAACTGAACTCATGACTATCTCTTTAAATTTGTCCTGATTCTTAATGGCATTCATAGAACTGTAGCAATTATGCCAATCCCTAAACACTTAATTGCCATTCTAAGATAATGGAAATGGACTGTGACTTGTTAGGAGACACCTGGCTTCCAAGTGCAATTTTGCCATTTTTAGATCTGTGTTATCTTGGGCAATTTACTTGATTTCTCTGTTCTTTCTATAAAATGATTACATCATATTCACTGCTTGGAATTGTTTTGAGGGCAAATGTGATTGTTTAGAACATGCTTAGCATAATTTCCTCATGAGCAGTAGCCTCTTAAATTTATTTTATCTTTTAATCTTTCAAGCTCACAAATTCTAACATGGAAATGGAATCATACCGCTCTCTGTTTAATGACATAAGCTGCTCACAATCTATGAGGAGGTGTAAAAAGCGTTAGCTGTGAGTACAAAGTCTTTCAGGGTATGGTGCCAGTTCTGCACTAAAAATAATGGTAGAATTTCCTGTGTGCTGACCAATGTCATAAATGCAATTAAATTATTATCTTCTGTAGGTACTAATAAAATTACCATAAAATTAATGGTTTACTCTGCGTGTAAGAAATTACCTGATATAAACCATAGTGATAATAAAAGCAACTGAAAGGTTGAGTGCCTGATTGTGCTACCTGTTAATGAGTTAAGTTGTTATATGCATTACTTCATTTAGCCCCCTTAGCAACTTTCTGAGTTAAGTAGGTACTAAAAGTAGTTTGTTTTACACAATTTATGGAAAACTGTAAGTAAAGATCAGTTCATTAAAAAGCGCCAAACCATGTGACTTCATTTCATCACAAAACAAAGAAAAATATTATATTGGCCTAAAGTTCAATAAAACCTATGTGTTGTAGAATTAATTGGAATAAGAACTGAGGTCAAATTTCTATTTTATTATTTTATGTTTTTGGCCCCTGGGATATATCGCACTGAAGAGCTAAGGTGATAAACTTTTGGTTTAATAGAATTGTAAATAAAACATTACTAGCTCCTGTAGAACATTGTCCTCTGCTGCACTCTATGGTAAAAAATTATCTTATATTAAATTTTGTATGATGCTCCTTTCTCCTTGATATCTGCATAAATCCAACTAACTTACTCTTTATGACCCGATCCTGCCCTCTGTGGTTTCATCCATAGCCTTGCCTCAAACATATCTCATCTCCCCCCTAACTTTTACAGCCTTTATGATCTGTACAACTCACTTTTGTATTTCGGTTATAGTGCTTCATAATGTTACTCACTGCCTGAGCAAATCCATGAAGCAACAACCATCCTTATAGCTCTGCGGTGCTGTTTACACCTAAGTGAAGCATAGAGGCTTCCCTTTGTTATTAAAGTAGCTCCTTACCAAGCACCTCAAAAACACAAGGGACAGATACAAAGGGTGAGAGGATCTTCAGGAGCTATTCAAGTGCAGTCCCTAAGTTTACAAAGTGAGGCTCGGAAATTCCTAAGAAGTCAGTTGATTGGTGAAGATTGGTTAACTGATTACTATGTAATTTAACTTGTTCCTTCCACATCTGTGTCTCAGCCGCTCTTTGCAAATTGGTACAAAACTCCTGACAGCCACAATTTAAAGAAGGAGGGGTTTATGCAGTTCACAGCTTCAGGGACTTTAGAAGGTGGCTGGCCGGCTCCGAGGCGGGACCATCATGGTGGAAGGTCGTGGTGGAGCAGAGCTGAGGAAAGGAACACCAGCCAGAGACTGATGGCCGCCCCCTGCAGGCTCCCTGCTGACCGCTTCCTCTTCCTGGACCTCCCCCTCGCAGTGCCTCAGCTGTGGCTGTCCGAGGAGTGCCGAAGCGCTGATAAGTATGGAGCGCCATGACCGACGCACTGCTCCAAGAGTTTCCTAACCCAATCGCTAGACAGTTAAGAGGAATTTGGGCAGGATTTTATGAAACAGTTTTACTGCCTTTCTTGGTCAATGGGGCCTGAGTAAAACAGACTGAGTTTGTCCATTTAATCCAGGCAAAGGGGTGCTGGTCTTTCCCAAGAGATACAGTTCTTGGGTGAGAGGTCAGTGAAATCCTGACCAATATTTGATAGTAAAATTGCACTCGTGTTAAGGCCTGAACCCATCATAATGTTAATACCACAAAATACTGTATTATTAGGAGAAACACCCACACAGCACTGCTTCATTTGTATAATGCATGGGCCACAACCACATAGCCCTGTAAACGACTGGGCTTTTCATCCTTAGTGATAATGAATTCTGTATCAAAGTTTAAGAATTTTTGAAATACTATGAGAATTAGTGCTATATTTTTAGGTCCATTCTTAAGTTCATTCTCCTCAAGCTATTCCAAAATTAAATATACATTGACAACAGTGACGAAATCGATTCCTTGTGATTATTTAGGTAAGGTTTACTTAAAGTTACTATAGTCAGTTTTTCCCAAGCAAATATACTGTGAAAAATATTCTAGGGGGTCAAAGGAAACAAGGGATTTAATATGTAGTTAGTCTCTTTATATTTACATGTTCAACACAATGGAAACTTTATTATAGTGTAAAGAGCATGTCATGGGAGTGGATGATCCAAGGAGGGTCCGACATAACTTCAAGGCACTAACAAATGTTCTGAGGTAGAAAGTACAGTGATATTTCCACGAATAGAGTATATGCAGAGAGACAACCATTTTACACAGCTGTGTGAAAGCACTAAGAAGACTTTCCAGGGCTTGACAGATGCATGGAATGCTGTTACTCATTCAAGGTTCACGAATTTGTAGCTTTCTACTGATAAAGTTCTAAACAGTTTCCGAACTCATTAATAATGGAGCCTCTATATAAATTGCATGTCTCATAAACATTAAAATTAAAGTATGTTTAAGTTCCTACAATTTGACTTGTGTTCTTCAAATCCAATAATGAATTTCAGTGCTACTTTTGTGTTTCTCCTTTTTACATAAAGTCATTTTCTTGCAACTTAGTTCTAAGGAAGTTCCAGACCAAAATAGTGCATCAAGAGAACTGGCATAATCAACTTCACTAGAAACAGCTTGATTAATACTAAATATGTCCTAGTTCCTAATCAATTATGCTAATGAAGTTGGAGGCGGCACATCTGCCAGCCCTGGAAAAGCCCATGAGCTCAGGGTCGCCCGAGAATGTGGACTCCTTGCAAGCTGCTCAGTGCTCAACTCTAGAGGCCTCAGTGCCTCTTAGACACTGAAAGCCAACAAATTAATGAAGACTCCTCATCTAGAAGTGCTGTTTTCCTATTCACTTACAAACAGCACCAAATTCCAGGATGGAATGTCAGGTGAAATTGCTCTTTAAATGCAACATCCCAGCCTAAGCTTCCCACTTAACCATTGCCCGGTGACAGAGGAAGAAACACATTTGCTGCTGGGAGGTTTATGAAGTTCTGTGTGTGAGGAGATAAACTGGAGCCAAACATTTCGATCCTCTGGCTATCAAAGTCTGTTTCGAGTTGGGGACTCTGAGCTCCTTGATTCATGTCCACCTTGTGAGAATTTGATGAATTTACAGTTACTGGACAGTGTTCACTGCCTTCCCCTTACCCCATGAACGTGTGGACGGGGAGATAGTCACTCGGCAATTTCATGTTGAATTATCTCCAGTCACATGAGCTATGAAAGCCCAAATGTCAAAAGGGCTATAACTTACATCTTACATTTCCCTCTCCTTTTTTCTTTCTTGGAGTGAATTCTGTTAGATTTGCTCTAAACTACTTGCTCAATCTTTAGGTAAGTAACATAGGATAGTAGCCATCCATGAGAGTGCTAAGAGTTTTTGTCCTTACCTTCAGTATGAACTCTTAATTTGAGACTAGTGGAGATTTTTAAAAATATATTTAACTCATCAATTCAATTCAACTCACATGCAGAGATGATCAAACTCAGAATGTGTGCTCCTTAGAAACATAAATGACAGATATAGAAAAGTCATTTGTAGCTCAGAGAGAAATATTTAAACAAGTTTAATTGTGTGAGGTAAATATTTAAGCAGCTTTAATTATCTATGAACTAAGTTTACAAGTTACTGAGCCCCATAGAATAAATGAGTCCCCACCACAAATCTGTATGTTGAATGCTGGCCCTCCTCGTGAGCCCCGTGAGCAACGTGGGAGATGGAGAAGAGAAGAAGCTGATGAGGGCTGAATGGGCTTATGAGGGTGGAGCCCTGGTCCCGTGAAACTGAAGATCTCCTGGGCTTGCCCTGCTTTCCACCAAATGAGGAAGATGCAACGTGGTAGAAAGCCCTCTTCAGAAGCTGGCTAAGCTAGGACCTTCACTTTGGACTTTTTGCCTCCATAGCTGTGAGAAACATGCCACATTGTTTAAGCTACCCTGTCTGGAGTAACTGTTGTGACCACCCAAGAAAACCCAGAGAACAAGACTGGTCAGGGTGCTAAGAAATCCCACATCAAGAGGAAGTTGTCTTCACGTGATTCTCGCACACAGGAACAGCATTCAGAGCCAAGAGCATGTGTGGGTGAAGTGGAGGCAGGGGCACTGAGCAAGTCGTGGAAGTCTGCTCTACCCAAGGCATCCACATTGACAGTTAAGTAAGTGAAGGACCTGTGTGAGCAAGTGAAAGGCACTGGGTATTGGAGGAGCTGAGAGGCAGCAGGTCACACCTGGGGCTACGTCTGCACCATTTGGTAAATGTTCCCAAAGCAGCGTCATTGGAGTCTTCAGGCAAGATGCCCGTGAACTCTGCTCTGAGTCACAGGGCCAAGTCACCAAGCAAAAGCATTCTTTCTTTTGTAAGTGCTGACCTACAATTCCATGGAGTATTTATTTAAAATTTACAATTGGTAATTAATCCAACTTGTGTAAATGACCAGACTAAAGTAACCTGGGGAAGACTTCTGTTTTCACTCTTGGCTTTATTATTTGTGTTTTTATATCTGTAAACAGAGCCAGGGCTAGGTAGAAAGTGTTTATTAATCTATTAATTCCCATCCATTGGACAGTGTCTGTGTTATGACCTAACTTGAAAGTGTCCTTCAATAGTCTCATGTGTTTCGAAGGTGACTGGGCCAGGAGCTGCTGTCTTCATCGGTGAACTGACCCGTTGATGAGTCCATAGCTGACTGCACCCTTCCAAGGTGGAGCAGAGCCAGACAGGCCCGGTCACCGAGGGGTAACCTGAGGGGTGAATCTTGTCCCCGGGTCCTCTCTTCCCCCCATTTCCTGGCTGCCCTCGGATGAGCAGCTTCCTCCACCATTTCCTTCCGTCAGGTACTTCTGCTGACTCTGAACTGAGTCCACAGGAAACTGAGCCAGACCAGCCTGTCCACCCTTATGCTGTGGGTGTTGGGCATTTCTCTGAGTGATAAGAAAGTGACTAAGTCTGACGTGAGCCCATGGTCCTGATCTTATGAATAATTGTTGAAGGAATGAATGAATAAAAATTAAAGAAATGACTTCAAATTTCCAGAAAAAATGACCATCATTACATTGACATCATTTTGCTTTTTTGTTCTTGAAACATCATATTTTGAAGAAATTTTGGTAGTCATAGCTTCTGCTACTAATTGTACACAAGCACTTATGGACTATATATAAATGCATGAATTATATATATATATATATATATATATATATATATGCATGAAAAAGTATTATCTTCATACTCACAGATCTAGTTCCATACATAAATTACCAAATTTATGTAACTTCTCAAACTTAGAATGTTTGTATTAGGTGACTCAAAACTAGAAACTCTCATACCAGAGTTTTCAGAAAAAAAAATCAACTACATTGAGGTAAAATTGCAAATGTTGCAGGGCATAGCCTGTGTATTAGTTCCTATGTTTTCTGGATTGACTTCCAGGGCAGTAAGCCAGTCACCTTCTAGCAGCTGAAAGTAGTCAATACCAAACCTTGAGGAGAGATTCTTTTCCCTTTCTAAGAAGGATCAAATTGGAACTTCAGGAAAGTGAATTATATTTCACACATAATAAACCCATATAAAATATACTGTATTTTAAAACTTTCGTTGTTCTACATTCTAAATTGTCTACAGGGGAAAATGATGTAAAGAGAAACACTCACCTTCAGGACCAGGTGCGGCAGGAGCAGGTGTGGGGGCCTGCAGGGCTGGCGCGGGAGGGGGTATGGCTGGGCTTTGTCCTGTGCGGGCGACGCAAGGGTAGGTTAACAAACTGAATGTCCACAAAGAAAACAGAGAGCAGTGCTCCTTGCATGCATAACTCATAAGCTCGATAAACACTAACATTACATAACAAGGCAATTGTTATTAGTTGAGATCTTTAAGATGGCATTTTCACAGATTCAGTTATCTTTAGAGCTGTTCCTAAAATATGGTATTTCCCATGGATGTGCATTAGGTCAAACAACTCTACTAGATTTATTGATGGAAAATGTGCCTGTGACTGGATAAAGCAATTTAATTTCAAGTGTACTTTAAGGTATGGGAACTAAAATCACGGAAGTTGAGAGGACTGGATTGATGTAGTGAAAAATCATTATTTTTTTCAATTCACAAAAAGTTCTCAAATAATGTAGTAAAGCAATAAAGAAAATATAAAATTCATAGGCCTTTCGATAGTGAACAGTACATGTTCTCCTGCCAAAACAATGACCTGCACTTAAGTAAACAATGAGCCAAAGGGAAAATAGATTCAGTTTTATGGAAGCATGAAAGTTTCCCTACAGTCTCTGGGCTTATTATTAACTGTAGAAAAAAAAAGAAAAAAGAACGAAAGAAATGCCTGGAAACATTTCTGAGCACTTCTTATCCCAAGTGACATCTTTAATTAACCAATACCATTCGGGCCAACCACTGTAAACATTAACCATTATGCAGTCTCATAGGAGTCCCTTGCAAAATGTTTTATCATTAATTTACATTCCCTGACTGCTGCTGGATTTTTTTTTTTTTTTTTGAAATCCAGGAATCAACGTGGGCATGTGTACCTTTTAAAACCTCCTGACAACTAGATATTATCAAATGTCAGCAGACCTGCCTACTTACTGGAAATTTGCCTTTTTTAGAATTCTTGAGAAATCCTTCAAAACTGGTTCTCTGAGCCAAATTATGATTTAGCAAGCGGAGCAATCAGTGTCGCTAGCACCGCTTTCCGGGCGGAGCCTTCACGTCAAGTAATGCTTAGGCTTTGCTGTGGCAGAATTTTCTTGTAACTGCTGCCCCCACAAAGCGAGTCAGGAGCACCTTCACGCATGCATAAGCGAAGCACATTGTTGCACATCACACAGGCCATGGAGAAAAATATAAATCCATATCATGACTGTTGTTCCTCCCGGGAGTAAAGATTTAGTCTCGGCAGGAGCCTGGCAGGAGCATCACGGACAAGGTCTTTGTCTGTGAGTCAGGGAAAGGGAAGGAAGGCTGGGATGGAAGAAGCCTGACACACCTGATCTTTTCTAAGGAGCGTCTAGAGGGGCTCGGTGTATATGGAGCCGGACGCGGATAGCTGTGGGCATCGGAAGCCGAGGCAATGGGGACTAGGACATTCCACTGCTCGGAAGTGGATCCGGGTTTGCTCTGGCTCTGGCTCTGCGCCCCTCCCACTGTCCCTGGCAGAGAAAGGGATATCTTCCTTGGGGACACATGGGGATGGGAGACTGGGACTGAGGCGACAGAGGAGGGCGGCTCCGTTCTCAAGTGTCCACCTTCTTTGTGGCCCAAAGGATCCATCCTTGGAGAGACCTGTTCCTCTGCCTTGTCCAAGAGCTGTTCCCAAGAATATTTCCAAAGCAGACTCTTTGGAGTTGGGAAAATGGACTAGGGGGAGGGCACAGAGCCCGGAGAGGGTGAAGGTATCTGAAGCAATCAAGGCATGTTATGCACATCCACCAAGTCCCCAAGTGGACCTGAGGCTTACAGTCCACAAACAAAGCACTTCAGCTTTGAAAACCTAGAGAGAATCTACCTTTAAGAAAGAACGAATTATATGGTGAAATCCTCAAGTACAAAGGGTCATGAATACAAATCAGTTGTTTCTAAACACTAAGGCTTTCAAAGATGTCTTCAGATATACTGGTACCTGCCAAATAAGAACTGATTTCTACCCTATCACACGCTTTTCTGATTAGTAGTAGATGCACACCCATAAGCTCCTGTACCCTTGATGAGCTCTTCCGGAATGCATTGCAAAATACAGAGGAGTGCCTAGGGAATTAGACCAAATTTTCACTGTGAAAGTTTTTAAAATTTGCTTGAAGGGATTATAAAGTCATCATTTTATTATGAGCAAAGCTTTACTGAGCACTGATATAGCAGCTGAAGAACCGTGAAACTATTAATACAGTATGGGAGATCTGTGGCAATATATAAATAATACTGCTGCTTTAATAAACTTGACTATATTTTCTGGCTAAGTTCACATCTTCCTACTTGCATTTCTGTCATAGATTTACAAATGCCTTGTATGAACTTGAAAGATCAAATTAGCATAAGAATTCGGAATGATTTCACATCCTGAATTTTCAACCCAATCTTGCTTTCAGGAAGTTTCCAATATATTAGTACAGCAGAATTTCCAGCATATCTGTATATAAAATGGATTTACAGACAGATCAAAATATTATAGCATGATGATGAAGTAGCATATGCAGGTGGGTGTGGTAGAGAGATTCCTGAAAGAGATTAAATACCTAACGGAACAGGACATCTGGGTCACGCCCATAATCCCAGCACTAGATAGCTGAGGCAGGAGGATTTCCAGTCTGAGCCCCACCTACATTTAGGGTTACTTAGCAGCTGAGGGAAGCCCTAAACCAAAATTTAAAAGAGGAGGGGGAACGAAGATATAGCTCAGTGAAAGGCCCTGAGCACAACTCTCAGTACCATAAATGGAAAAGAAAGCCACAAGGAGTTTTGCAGATAAAGAGGGGTGAGCCAGGGAGAAGGATGTCCAGTCAAGGGATCTGGTGAGCAAAAAGCCAGATGCCACCACAGGCAGAACCATGGAAACAAGATGGAGCTTCTGCAGCATAAAATGAATAAAGTGTCTCATCATGTACAAGATGACCAACATTTTTCTGGTCCTCAGAATGAGAAGTAGGGCCTCAAGAAAAAATAGGGGAGCCTGATGGCTTCCTGCTCCACAGGGACAGAGAGAGACAGCCCTGGCAGGGGGCTTACTAACTCAGGACAGGCGTTTGCTCTACCAGAAGGCACCAAAGCAAGTCCAACAGGCCAGGCTGAAAGATGACATGTCACTTCAGGGCAGACCTCCAGAAAGTCTCCTTTCATGTTCAGATAATGTCAGAGAATCCTGAGATTAGAGACCACTGTGCTATGTGCACAAAATTACACCTTGGATACAACACTGCTTAATGAATTATGCTATATAAAATGTTATATCTCCAAATCAGTCTTAAAATGAAAGCAAGGTTAACTAGTACAGAGGCAGGATGCTTAGGACTCAGATGGACAGATGTGTGTGCATGTTTTGGTTCCTTTGCTAACAAGTTCCTTCACTTAAATTTGAAAAGTCTCAGTCTCCAAGCTTCAGTCAGGGATTCACAGAGTGAGGAGAGCTTTTAAGCAATGTTATGAGGCTTAGGTGACGAGGTGCCTGGTGCATAGTAGATACTCAAAATATTAATTACTTTTCCCATAATATATTTACAATTTAAATCCCACCTAATTACACAAGAGGATTTAAAGCCATCTTTTGAAGTAAGAAAACAAAAACAAAGATAAAATTGAACATGACAGAAACAGCAGAATTCATTTACAGGAAAGAGGCTTATAATTTTATTAGGAACGTATTCCTTTGGAATTCCTGAGAATTGTTACTTTCTGAAGGCAAGGTTTACATCGTTGAAAGTCACATTACCACTCTAAAGGTGCCCTTCATTTTACAAGCTATTACTGAAAATCCCATGACATTCAGGTGTAGTAATTTGGGTTTAATTTTGTTTCTTGAGTGATTTTGGTCAGCTTGTTTCCATAATACCTGAATGGCATGTTTCTAAGCTGCCAGTATTTTATTATTTTGACTTTTCTCACATAAGTCAATTTGGTTGTGTTTGGTTTATTCAAATTCCATAGGGGATAGTATGCAGCATGCCTTCATTCTAACAATTGAGGCAACTGACATTTTCTTTGCTAAAATGATGAAGGAGATTGCTCAGAGTCTCAAGTGAAGTAGGGTGGCCTGAGCTGAATTCAGATTGTACAAAAGAAAAAGAAAGAAGTGACTTCCTGAGGTTTACCCTGTGTAGCTCTTTTACAAATGACATTCCCGGTTGAAAGCCATTTCTGGACTACTCCAGCCTTTCCTCTTCATCTTTGACAAGAGTGAGGGTGCTTTTCCTGTATCAGACAGAGACACTCCTTCCTATGCTTCGGCTGCATTTGCCTGGGGCTACGGAGCACTCCCACACCGAGGCTCTCAGCACTTTGGAGAACCTCCCGTCCCACAGTCGGGGGAGAGGGCGGGACCCTGGGACGTGAGGTGCTCTGTGTTGCAGCCAGTGCCACCCAGGCAGAACTCACTTCCTTCTTTAAAAACCACAAGGTGTGAAATCCTTACAAATTCCTGTCCTACTTTATTCTCCCAAGTACATAGAAGGTAAGTCTATGACAAAATAAAGTGGAAAGATGTGAATTCAGTAAGAAAACATAGTCACGTTTATTAGAGCAGAATTATTTATGCCTAGACAATATTTTTAGATGAAAAATAATTGTCTGGAATAATAGTTTTAAAGTTCAGAATTTTAAAAATCATAAAATTGAATGAATTCATAACTTAAGTAAATGGAGAATGGCTTACACATCAGGCTGAAGCGTGGTGATGACGGGGACATGTGTCATTAGATGCACCTTGACCTTTAAGTTTTCTTACTGATTATCTCTATCTTCTGCCCAATACGTTTAGAACACTTAACCTTGAGAAGAAGACCGTAGGGTAGGGGGAGTGCCAACCACTCCTCATTTACCACCTCATCAATTCAAAGTACGCTGAAATTCAACTCATAGAATAATTCCCACTTTGCAGATTTGGATTGAACAGAGCCCTCTCCAACTAGGTAGGCAACTGGAGAAGCTCAGAAGTCTGTGAGGGGCAGGTGGAGGGGGTTTTACTTCACATGTAGGTATCTTTAAACTTCATATGTGCATGTTGCTGAATTTCACTACAGCACTGTGTCCCTTTTCTCGCAGCCTAGGCTTCTTAACCATACAGAGCCTCCAGTTCCTGCGGTTTTATGCAAAGAACTGTGCAGCAGGATGAAAGATGAGGTTTGGATGGAAACATGAGGTGGAGGAGAGAGTGCAAGACACAGATCAGAAAGGACACAGACGGAGAGAGATGGATTTCATGGGAAAGTAAAGAGTAAAAGATTGGAAGAAAGCAATAAAACACCCTGACAACTTCTACTGCAGAACAGTACAATCTCAGACACCTTTTGATCAATCTGTTCTCTAAAACTAATAATTATCTCCTTCACTTAGAGGCAAAAGTCTCAATAATCAGATTTGCTTTCAATGTTGAGATGCATTTTTACAGTCTATGGTATTAATTTGAATATGACAAATATCATGGGCCGAGGGATTAGGACTTCAGGGGTCTGCTGTCGATGCTACTTGTGGGATCTTCCCGTGTGCGCTTCCCCAGTCACCATCCTGCGGCAAACACGGGGCTTGTGCTGTGGGTACAGTGATGCATGCGGCACACCAGTTATGCCTAAGCGAGACACGAATCCAGGCGGGAGATGATGCTGAGCTGGACAAGGTGGGCGGCAGAAGACATTTTCAGTCATTCATGTAACACGACTGCTAAGTGCCTGGAAGAGACTTGTTCTTTGGTGAAATAAACAGGCAACTGTCACTTCAGTTAGGGCTCAATTATTTCAAGGTAAAATGGGGATAATCCTATACAATACAGCTGGGTTTTTTCAAATGATTTTGGAGATAACAGTGCATATAAGTTTACCGAGAGGCCGCAGTGGAGAGGGAGTGCTGTTATCCTTAAGCTGCTATTAAGGATAGAGGGACAATGGTGATCAACAAGCAAGACAATATTTTAGGCCTCATAAATACAGAGCAATTGAGATAGGGTGGTTTGAAGCAGAGTGCTGGGTGGAGTGTGCTGGGTTCAACAGTGAAGGAATAGCAAGGCCACCTCACAGCAGTGATCAACTAGAGAGTTTTGGGCAACTAGAGAAACTTCCCTAACTATTCTATGATGTTGTTGTGAGTCAAGACTTTTTCTAAAGGCAAGAGCATGCTATTGAAAAGCTTTAGCATGACAGGTAGATTTCTAAAGATCATTGACTTCAGTGTGAACTAAAATAATAAAGTTTTCAGCAAAAAGATGTGAGAGGTAAAGGACCATGGAGAGGCTACTGAAATAGCCCTGGTGAGAGGTAATATTGTCTTGAAGCAGGGATTCATTCATTCATGTGACAATTATACACCAGGTGCTGACTTAGTGCCAAGAACTGTTCAAGGACCGTGAGTTATAGCCATAAGGGGTAGAAACAAAATCTAACTCTTGGAGCAAAGAGTCTACAGTGGTCAGAGAACAAAGACAGCATCTGAATAAGTCAAATGGAAACAAGCATCCTGGAGAGTTTGTGAGGTGTCCTTTAAGAGCTATGAGTAATGAATTTGAATAGGTAATGAATTAAAGTCAAGTAGTAACAAAATAGATTGATTCACAATACACTTTTTGAAGTAGGCCTAGTGGAACATTTTAGTGAATGCAATGTGGTAAGTGAGGAAAATAAATAAAGTTAACTTTAATGATTTGACTTGAGCACCTGGGAACAAATAAAAATAATACCTTGATAAGCGCGGGAGATTTTTCCATTCATCCAGCTACTCATTTATCAACTAATTGCTCAGTCATTAACTGTTGGTTTTGCTTATTCATAAGGGCATTGAAGGTAAATCAATAGCTATTATATTGGATTTTTCCACCATTGTATCTTATAGGAAGTTTATTGTCAAGATTTTTTTCATACTTCTATGAAAGTTTTAAGCAAATGGATTATTAAACATAAATTGGATACATGGCCCTACTATAAGGTGTTTAAAACTTTAACTTCTTAGATCAAAGAGGCATCCTCCAGGCCAAGATGATCCTAGTAGGATGGTTTCTTTGCATCTTAATAAAAATATTCTCTAATATTTTCCTATGTCATTATATATTTGCGTATTCACTTTGATGGAAAGCAAGGAAGAGTAGCCAAATACATATTTCATGCATTCTTTTGATTAAAAATGATAAAGGTAATATTTGCATTTTTTCTTCTTCACTTTCAATTTATAGAGGAGAAATAATTTTCCACAGAACAGCCAACTGAGAAAGGAAATAAAGTTGACTCAAGCTTACACCATTGTCAAACTGACTTTGTACCTTGTTTATAATGGAATGCCTGATGTTCAGATCTACTGAAACAGGTGTGGAGAGGGGTGGAATTATGATCACGGGGGTTGGAACAGAGCTCACGTCAGTTCTTATGGTACCTTGAGTTCTTAGATGGTTAAAAAAGTGTCTCTAGGAATATAAATAGCTAAAAAAAAGGTCATACATTGAGACCAAATCTAATTTAAGATTAAAGTTATTTTTCACTTCATTTTTCTGAGTCAAAATAAATCACAGTCATTTTAGGTGTTACCAGAAGTGGCTCATTACTCTTGAATAATGTTCTCTTTAACCTTAGACACTACACTGACAGGAAATTGCTCACAGGAGAGGTTTAGTACGGAAAGACCTGACTCCATATTGCTGGACTCTAGTTGGACTGTAACTGGGATTTATGTGAAACTTTCAGAATTATTATATCTTCAAGTTTCTGAAGGAAATTTTTCTACTTATCCAAAACAATTCATTTTTTCAACCCCACAGCACAATATATTTGTATATAGGATTGGAAAGAGAGAGCAAAATAAGATACAGATAAATAGGTAAATATGGATTGTTTTTCTTTTACTGCAAAGATGGAAGAAAATGAAATTAATGAGGCAAATTAGACCAACTGTAGTTCAGTTCAGTTAATAATAATAGCTGTGTGTGATGTTGGCCTGTGGTTCCAGCAACTTGGGACGGGGAAGGGGAAGCTAAAACAGAAAGAAAGATATTTCCTTAAGCAATACACTGGTGATGTGAGGCTTGGAATGAACATGGTTAAAGCTTCCCTGAGCAGCAAGACTATGGAAATTACCAGTGGAACATGTTTCAAGCTAAAGAATTATGCCCCTAAAATGTAACCAGGAGAGTGTTTTCATATCAGGAGAGGCCATGATTTTCACCAAGAACACTGAAAACCAACGAGGTTAGATGACTGGAAAGTCCACCCAGCTGACATCATACTGAGACCTACCTATGCAGATCCCTACTGCAGTGCTGTTTATGCAGCAGTGTGCTGTCTTGGTGCCTCTGTTTATTTTATAAATAGCATACAGGGGACAGAAAAAAATAAAATATACAATGAAACTTAGAATATTGCTAGAATGTTTAAATTAATTGCCAAGAAATATATCATTTTATTGTTGTATCATGTAAATGCCATATTGTTTTATTTGCCTATTTTCTGAGATGTCAGATGATACAAACAACTGTAGGGTAAAATTTTTCCATAGAAAATATCTGACATATTAAAATTCATGTGTAAATTTTTTAATGACATAACTGTATTGATTTAGAAATGCAGCATTTCAAGGGAAAACATGACACATGAAAATTCTAAGCTAAAATCTCAGGTTTCATTTATAGCCCCAGGCATACCACTTCACCCTCCCATGTGCTCATGTACTGATCGACTAAAGGAAAATCAGCTATTATTCCTTTAATAGAACTGACCATTCTTAATAGAGAAGTTAGCAATTCTAGTAAGGCTGTAGTTTACAAATCAAGTAACTATATCCTGGAAATATGGAATGTGGGTTCATTCCATCAGGTCAATACATGAGAGTTTAGGGCATGCATGGAGCATTACTTCTCCAAGATCTAACACACTTTTAGAGATTTGCTCTAAAACTGAAAAGCGAGTTCAGCCTAACTATTGATCATGAGGAACATGAGTGGTGTTGGAAGGTAAAGAAACAAAGGAAGTGATAGCTCCTAGACCTAAAGTTTTTATATTTACAAAATGTGTTAAAGTAACTCAGAAGAACAAATCCACTTCTTACAAGGAGTTTTGACATTTTTGTAAACTGTCAAAGCGTGGACAGTAAATAATGCCTCCTTCTGTCTCCTATCTTTCTGGTTGCTTGACTTCAAGATTCCACCAGAGAAATTGTTGACAGAGAGCAGCTGGCACTGTTCATTGCTAAATCAATTCCCAAACTACGAGAACCTGTTGTTTTCATTTGCAATAACTTCAAGACCCACCAATAACCTTTACAGATAAATTTCCTCCCGGTTTTCCTGCATAACAATGCATTGTCCCTCGAGCCATTAAGAATACAGTTGAAACGTCTACCCATGGTACTGGGTGATAGCTTATCAGGCCTAGGTTGGCTTCATGGATACCCGGAGAATTTGAAAACAACCTAAACTCAATTCCTTCCACAATTCTGGTGACAGGTAATGTGTGCTCTTGGGGAAGGAATCACAGTCTGTCTGCTAAAAGTTTGTGTCAGTCAGAGGCCTCTGACTTACTATGCAACAGCGGCAGCTCTAACTGAACTACGGGCTTCCTTCGGCAGCTACGATGGTGAGGCTTAGTTGTACATGTCAAATGTAAATTAGAGAAGACAGAGATTATGCATTTGTTTTCAACTATACCACTTAGGATACTCAGTGAAGAAAAAGCAAGGGGAAAACCCTACATGGCACTGACCCCCTCCCCTGCTAAAAATCATCCTTGTCATTTTCCGTAAGGTGTGGAGATAGCAAGCAGCCACGCAAGCGTACCCTAGAACTTCCCCTAAATACAGTTCCTTAATCTCTGAAGTTATCAACAACCTCGCACAGATTTATAAGAATTAAATCCTTGGGTCCATGCGGAGTGCAGCACAGTGCCTGGCCTTCCAGTAGCACTCAGTACCCATCTCACTTTTGCCCTCATTTCCGTGAACTCCCAAACATGCCTAAAGGACAGATGCAGACGAAGCTTTGGGTGACTCCCTGAGTTTCTCTTCAGCTGTAGTTTTACCATGCAAAGTAAAGCTCTTTGTATACTTCCTTTCTTAGTGTCCTCAAATGAAGGGGATGATTTTTTTAAACAGTGACTGCATATTTGAAAAACAGGGTTACTCCTCTTTATTGAAAGATCTTATTCATATACAATAAAATCATTTGCTCATTTTTAAACATCGCATTAAGCTATTTCCATAACACCTGGGACTTGGCCAAAGAATGGGGAGAGAGTTGCAAATCCACTTTCTCTTTTGTCCTCACCTGCAGAAAAATTTTGTCTCTGACACAGACAAATGCAAATATTCTATACTCACAGCGATTCAGAGAACTTTGAGGGACTGAAGCAGAGCCAAAGAGCCAATTAAAGAGGCACCTCCTAGTGTTAGGATTTACCTCAAGGGGAGGAGAATATCTAGAAGCTTTGTGTTAGCGGTGAATTTTCTGCAGGATGCTTTAATAAAAATGATAGAAACTTTATATCTCCTCAGCTACAGATATGTGACATAACCTAACTATTTCACAGTTAAAGAATGAAAGGGGAATATGACAATAATTATAATTTAATAGGCTTAATCTTATAATTACATTCACAAATGTATTCTCACATGAATGACCTCTTTGGAAGTTAGCCAATTTTCATTTCTGTTTTAAATTGTGTATAATTGATATTACTTTGTCATTTAAAACAGTGCACACTGTTCATTCACTGTCTGCCAGGAGACTGTTTATAATGATATAAAAATCATATCTCTCTGGGAGAAAATCATTATTAATATAATCTTTTCATGATTTATAGAAGATAGAAAAGGTTTCTATCTTATGCAGCCATCACAGGGGAGAATATTAAATCAACAGTTTGTTTTTTACAGGGTGCTTCGCTATGGCACCACGGTATTTTTTTGTGTGTCTATTTTCATTCACCTTATAAGATGTCCAATGTTAAAAGCAGTCTTGTTTACTAAGCAAGTGCTTATTAAGTAAACACTAGGCAATAACAATAAAAAGTCACTTGTGGGCGAAACTTCTTCCCTCAGGAAACCAGCGAATCAATCACAAAACCGAAATACTGGACAGGAGATGGCAGTGGACATTTCTGAGGCAGACTATAAACAGTTAAGTGTAAGGGCCCCGGGTCAGACACTAGAGCAAAGTGGGGTCTAATTTGCAAGAGAACGTGGTGACGTAGCCCACATCTACGTGGGGTAACGTTTTGCTTACTTTTCCCTTTTATTGGTTTCTTACTTGGTACTAATCGTTTTGAGAGCATTCCAGTCTCACAATGATCTTTTCCCCCTGTATAAAAAAATTAACCACCCCAACAGGAAAAAATACTGAGCTGGTGTACTAAGCTGGCAGCAGTCACAGTGAAGTTGAAGATTTCTGACACTCATAGGACAAGCCATGGTGGAGCCCATGCTAACTGCTTAACCCCTTCCTCTCAGGACTTCTGCAGCAAGTACACCCTGTACCAGCGGACACGGCACTAATCACTGTTGCCCCAGCTGCTCTATATTGCCCACTGCTGCTTTGTCCCAACCACTGGTTGCACTCTTACCTCCTTCTGCTTTGAAACTCGTGTTGTGATCACCAGCATCGGGTACATACTAGAGACCCAGGGACTGTCGGGAGACTGACTACTAGGATGACTTAGCACATCAAACTATAAGGTTAAAACAGGCAAAAAAAATGGCTTTTAAAAATAACGTAATTATTACTACCATGTAAGAATATCATTGTTTCTTACGTCTTACTATAGAAGATTTTAAAAGTCTAAAATATATGAGGCTAGATATAAGTCCTAGAATTACCCACAAATGCTGGTTGGAGTCTACAACCAGTAGAAAACAGTCTACAACACTATTGATAGTCTTACAAAATTCGTTACAATCACCATCTTCCACCGACAGAAAGATCTTATACAAGAAAAGGTCATAGAAGAAAAATATCTGTCTATTAACTACACCTACCCTAAAAGTAGTTACATCAAAACATTCCTGGGGCTTATTTACTAATTCTGGATTTAAAACAAGGGCCTCTTAAGGAAAGGGGTAAGAGCTATGAATCTATTTGAATGGTTAGAATGAGCCTTAGATTTTCAATTTTTTTATCGACTGCATCTAAGGCTACACAAATGAACCTAAAAGCAACACTAGGTGAATATACATCCTCACAAATTACTAGAATTCTTTTGAAACTCTCACTTTTCCATATAAGATGAAAGTAAGATTATTACAAGACTTGACACATTAACAAATAACACCTAATTAGTTGGAAAATTCTTTGATTAAGCCTTAATTTTCCTTGCCTCTCATACACAATTCAAATTATGCTCCATTATTTGTTCCTTTTCAGGCTATTTTAGAACAGGACCTAAGGAGTCTCAGATAGTTACCTGAAGGGAATTTCTTCTCATCTGACAGCAGATGCACAGTCTGGACCAAAAGGACACTTTAACATAAGTCCCCTCCCAACAAAGCCACCCCATGGAGAGACGCCTTTTCGGAAATCTGGAGGACAAAATCCTGAGAAGGTGAGAAAAATGAAAGCTTAGGGCTGCATTTATTTGCTTGGTTTTTGGGGCACAAAGCAAGAGAAGACATGAAGATGGCTAAAGGGAGAGGAGCCCCGCATCCAGCCTTTGCCCCTTTACCCTGAAGCCAAAGGGGAGAACAGGAGAGCATCAGCAGGCCGCATCCTCTTAGGAGCACTGCGTCCATTCCTGTGTACATTCCCGATTGATGCGGACAAACTCAAAACCTCAGATGGCTTCCACAGACTTCAGGTAATCTGAAGGCACCTCCCACGGCGGCATGGTGCGCCCAGGGCCTACGCAGGCTTATAATTAAATGAACACTTTCTCTTGTTTTCTCCTTTCTCTTTAGCTTAACTCTGTATGCGGCCTGCAGTTTCCTGATGAAGGCATCCGGCAAGTTTTTGTTAATTCTGAGATTCTGTCTCCAGAGATACGACTGATAACTCCTGTGAAATCTGTACAGAGGGTTATTTGCAATGCTTGGAAACCTGTCCTCTTTTTAAATGAAAAGATTTTTTCTATGAATGAACAAAGAGGCTGTACTGGGTTAAACATCAATTTTGTCACTGAGATAAATACTGTACACCAAGAGCTTAATTCCATGACCAGATCATGTTTCTGGCAGGTACGAGACTGAGGATTTAAACGTAAGCATTTCCTGAAGGTGTCCAAAAGGCAGGAAAAAAAAACTTGCTAGAGAGAGATGTACAATAACATGTGATACTTATATCAGAAAGATAAAGGCCATGGTAGAAAAAGAAACCACAATTTTGCTCTGTTTGGGAAACACCATGGCCTCTAAGTAGGGCATATTATGCTCATGAAAAGTGTGTTTTAAATGTGTGTGGGTGTGTGTGATTTAAGTCATATCTTAACTGCAAAGTAATGTCTGTTTATTCCATTTTATAGGTGAGGAAAGTGGGTCAGGAAAGTCAATGAACTTGCTTTCCTTCATTTGCATGTTTCCTTCATTTAACTCCTTTTATGCAAGTAGCCATCCTATCTCATTCTGCTTCATTCTTTGACCCCCTCTCTGTTCCACAGCTCTAACAATCTTCTCTCTTATTTGCTTCTGAAATCTTTCTGTAGTTCACTGAATATGTTGTAACACTGATGTGTCATTTCTGGGTAACTGGAGAAGCCAAAGTCCTCAGTTTTAGCTTATAGTGGATTAAGAGGAAGGTTCTTGCTCCAGACTGCTGTCAGTCTGAGAACTATGCGAACATTGCCACTTCTGATTAAGAAACCATACATGTGGCATTCCAACAGATACATAAAGTGACTTAAATTGCAACATGCATAATGAATCCAAGGATGCCTTCTGAAAGAGTTCACTTTTAGATAAATGTTGCATTTCTAGACTTCTCGTGGTATCTCAGGTTCTCTTGGAGGTATATTTGAATTTTCTCTTTTACTGCTGTTGAGTAGCATTATTTATGGTAGGGTCAGTGAAAATTTACTTTCATTTGGAGACCTAAAACATTTTTACTCATAAAAATGCAAATATGAGTAGTGTTTCTTTCATTCTGTATATTCATCACATTTTAAGAACTTCGGTAGTTAGTGTACTAAGTTACAGTTAGACAGGATAAATATTCTAGTGTTCCCTTGAGGAGTAGAATGATTATAGATAATGGTAATATAATGTAGATCTCAAAAGCTAGAATATTCTGAATGTTCTTGCAACAAAGAATTAATAAAATTTGAGAATCTAGACTGCATATCTTAATTTGAATGTTACACAGTGTATACATGTGTTGAAACATCACATGGTACATTAAATATGTACATGTGTTAAGTAAAATGCATATATAAAAAAGAAAATCTGATTTTGCAGTACAAGTCAACACATTCATTATATTACAAAAATTGTTACTTAGCTGATCATTTTTATTTAATTATATTGATGTATTTTTATTTCATTCTCCTTGCCCCTTCAAATACAAAGAGTGAATCCTGTAGAAATTATTTGACTCATTTGGTATGATGTTCTGTATTAAAACATCACATTTTGAGATTATGTGAATCAAACACATAATAAAATGTTTTATAATCTTCCATAGGGCTTGTGAAAAATATAATCCAAACTGTAACTGTAGAGACGTAAGAAATGAAACAGGGCACGATTGGTCTGGTATTTTTTTTTGTTTCTGTGGCACTAATAAAAGATACTTCCTTGCTCTTACACCCTTACTTGTCACAGTCTGTAGATTTTAGTCATAAAGATCACAGAGCCATGAATTGGAAATGCAGGCTGAACATTCAACTCATCTCCCGCAAGCATCTCTCTAGCAGCCTAATGCTACAGAGGAGGAAGCAGAGGCTTACTGAGACCAAGCAACTTGACAAAGTCATGTTTCAAGCAAGTGGCAAGGCCTAAGTCGGGGCGCATACGCTGTGTCTGTGTGGTGTGCTTTGCCTCCTCCATATTTTCTGCACTGGATTGTGGTCCAGAATAAAATTTTGAGGAGAACAAGTAACAGAAAGCTCAGCCCCGGAAGGAAAGGAAGGTACTCCTTCTGTTAGGTTATGAGAAGGTACAGTTCAAGCGCTTTCTTTACTATGCTATTTTTCATAGATATTTTTTCACATGTCCTTGTTGGTTCTTACTTATGTATAGACCTCAGTAAAATTTCTACTCTTAATCTGAGAAGGTAGTTGGTGGTATCCATGGTTGCATGATTAATTTCTTCACTCACATATGATTCCCATTACCTATCCATGAGTACTGGTTTCCTAAAATGTATCCTTTCTTTCTTCAAAACTATGTTTTAGAAGCAACAGCATTACAAAATAGTACAAAATTCATCTCCCATTGCCAGTTCCACAAGCAGAAGCTCTGATCACTATGCTCTGTGAGAAGCCATTTTTGCTAACATGGTTCAATGTAAATCTTCAAAAGATTCTTTTCCATAGCAAATATCATTATATCTGATCGAACAACTGTCCTGTTATCTGTTGTCAGAAATAGATCACTTCTGAGTTTCTGGTGCTCTCCAATCTTAGTTCATGGGCTCTCAGTCTGACACCCTCACTGACTCAGAAATGAGTCCATTTCACATGCACTTCCAGGGCCCTGTTCATTTTCTCTGCATTCCAAGCCAGTTAGGCAAATATGATTCATCACTCGACTTTTATCAATCCACATCACCTTCCCTCACAGCGGGAGTCACCCATACGGCTCTCCCAAAACGTATAAAACCTGGAATTTGATTCCTAATTTGAACCTTTTCTGTTATCCACCAGCAGCCAGAAGTTAGACACTACATGTGTTCTGACTTGCTTCACTTACTCTGCTACCTCTGGCTTCTTGTATGTATATGCAGGATAGCTAACAGTCATACTACTGTCTTCTATTGCTTTACTGGAAGGAGCAGTGAAGGATTACTGGTTTGATCATTACTACATGTCTCTGTTCACCTTCCTGAAAAACCATTTGAAGATATCCATACATAATACAACAACCACTGTTAATTTCCTACCACTCTGTATTGTTTGTATTATTTTTATGCTATTTTGTAAATGGATCTGTTAATATGTTTTCTTCCTTTATTCTTAAAATAAAAAAGCTAAAAAAAAATCAACACACACACACAAATAAAGTTCTATATTTGGCTAACTTCTTTCTTTAAAAAATCATTTATTATTTACTTATTTTGGGTGGGTTGAGACAGGGTCTTGCTATGTCTCAAGCTGGCCTTGAACTCACTATATAGCCAAGGCTGGCCTCAAACTTGTGGTGATCCTCCTGCCTCAGACTCCTGAGTGCTGAGTGCTGGGATTACAGGTTTACACTACCATGCCCAGCTGGTTAAATAACTTTTCCCAGCAAGTTTGATATGGGATTAAATGAGATAAAGTACAAGAAAATAACTGTAATGACTGGTAGTACTGAGCAGGAGCTACCCAACAGGTGTCTGGATTGGGAACTTCGCAGATTCCCCTTTGTGTCTGGAACCACCAGCACCTTTAAGGAGAGGTGTTAAATACAAAATGTCCTCCTTTGCCCTCTCTACTCTGATTTCACTTTATCCCAACACTACCTACTCATGGCATTATTTTCAGTCTAGCAAACTCCAAATACTCGTTTGCTTTCTTCTCCTCTAGTCTGTATCAACCCCAAGGTTTTACCTCTATGATATTCCTAAAAATCATCATTTCTTTCCATCTAGTCTAACTACAAGCTTTTCTTCTCCTCCTCAAATGCTTCCTAACTTTCATTTCCTTCAAACCACCTTGTGCAATGATTCCAGTTGTTCTCTTTCCAAGGTTCCCTGAGTACCAACCCAAGCGAACACCTTGTGGGTCCCTAAGAGACAGGATCAAAAAGTAGTGTTTAAATTAAAAAATTACAATAAAAAACATTGTCATTAATCTCCCTCAAAATACCCCCTCTTGCTTTGAATTGTTTTTGCCACTTTCTCACCAATCTTGGAAGTGCTTTTTCATGATGGTGCTCAGGTGCACTGCCGTAGCAGCCTTGATGTACTGAGTCATTGAAAACACTGACTTTTGTGGCCATTAGGGTTTGGAGAAAAGCCTGAAGTCACACAGCATTTGATCCCATGAGTACAGTGGATAGATGAGAACACATGTAATATTTCCATGATTCTGTCTGTCTTTATTGCCTGGCAATTGGCATCAGTGCTTACCATATTTTTTATCATATCTCCTAAAGACACTCAAGAAAGAGCACTTGCAGAACTACTTCAGAAAGTGGCAAGAATAATGGGATAAGTGTGTTCAGAAGAGGAGTAGTATTTGTAGGGAATAAATAGCAATGTGTCTTGATAATACAATTTTTAACAATTAAATCTTCACTATATTTTTTAATTACTCTGTGTATGTCTGAAGGATAGACCTAAATTCTAAGGATTTAGAAAAATATAGGCCTGGGTTTGAATCTTTTGGATGCCACCTTGGGATACCAGGACAAATCACTTCAACTCTGTACTTCAATTATTTCATCTAAGACAAGAATGATACTATACATTTCTCAAGGCTTTATTCACATTACACAGGATATTTCAAAAGCTGAGCAGAGAGTAAGTTTTCAATACCTGGTAATGATAAAGGAGCAGTTCAAGATTTTGTGATTCTGGGTCTTAATATCACTTCAGCACAGTATGTATTTTTTTTTCTCAATCTCACATAGCCATTTCCAGCCACTGTTTGGGGGTCCATTTGAAATTCTAGGTGTTCAGTAAGATCTTTGATATCCATTCTTTATCAGTATGACACTGATAAGAAATAATGACAGATAACTATGACACTAATAGAAATAATGCCATTATGCAGTTAACTTTCACAGTAAAAGAGAAAGTAGAAAATGAAGGAATATTTGTCATTTAAATAACCTTAAAAATTAATTTTATACAGAATTTGAGATTCAAAAAATTCAAACACGCACAGGACTTAAAATATAGCCTTTTGATCTGCCAAGTTCACACCATCTCCTTCAGTTCTCAGTATCCTACCAAGGTCCATTAGTTTCATCAAGGATTTATGTACTTATTCTTTCAGTTATTTTAACTATTTGTGAAGACTAATATTTCTTGGCTTGTTATTTTTTCCTTAAATGTCTTCTAAGGAACAAAATCAACTTGCTTATTTTTAAAATGGAATAAAATCCATTATGTCTTGTAATTACCGTGTGGCACCAATAGACAATTTTAAAGATTCAAGGCACATTACGGCATCTATATGATCATATTTTTCTTACGTATGGAACATTTCCCATTTCATCAATTTAGGAGTTATTTTGTCATTATTTTTCATGCTTTTACCAATAGTAACTAAGACCCAAATAATAAGAAACCATCTTGCTGGGCCCGCTTCGTGCAGGTTTCTGAATGTCCTGAATAAAGTACTCCATCATCACTGAGGAAGGGAGAAAAGAAAGATGGGCCTGCTTTTTTAGCCTGTTTTTAGTTTTAAATTCCGAATTTGATTTTCCATCCATAACTGCCCTAAAAAATGACAAAGGAAGATACTGCACAATTATTAGATGAATCAAAAAATGAACGCCGGAAGACAGAGCAACAAGCCAGACGCTAATGACTTGGCTGAAATTGAAACTGGTTCTACCACTGAGATCTCAGCTTGAGTCTGCGGATGACAGTGAATTTTCTCAACTCCAAGAATCAATGAATAAATAATACATATAAAAAGATAAAAAGAAAATATGGTATTTTCACGCAGTTAGCTCTGTACCAAGGCAGACTTCACTGTGCTATATTTTGTGACAAGAACCTGAGCCATCCCATTCTCCTAAAACAGCATGTTAGAATAGTCCTCCAGTCTGAAACCAGTATTCCAAAATTTACAGTTTGTAAGGGCATAAGTATTACAGAAAGGTCAAAGCAGGTATCAGGAGGAAATAGACAACATGTAAATCACAGACTGGATTGTATTTTTTCATTCTAATTGTTTTTAAACATAAAAATGAAAACATTTCACTAATATGGAAAGATGATGACTTTTTCTTTATAGCAAAATCCTTGCAATTGGAGATTTCAAAAGAGAAAGAGAGAGAGGGGCTGGGGATATAGCTCAGTGGAATAAGCGCCTGCCTAGCAAGCTCAGAGTCCTGAGTTTGATCCCCAGTACGGCCAAAAAATAAAAAAATAAAAAAGAGAGAGAGACATGATAGGTAGACGACAGACAGATGGTAGACTGAGTACTGCTAAAACTAGGAACCATACAAAATAGACATGTAGTTTTGCTACACTGAAATTCTCACCAAAGTTTTCACTGTCATTTCACTCTGACTCTTGTAAATTATAAGATGACTTTAAATATTTTAAAATCATTTAAAGACTGTATTGTAGGGGGCAATAACTATTCCTGGTATGCGGAAATTAACAGTACCTTTTCTGAGTGCCCAGTGCATGCCTATCGGGCTATCATTTCTTGTGCAGTTATTTGTGTCTTATCTCTGCACTAACAGCTGGCTAAGGTAGCTCAACAAATACTCTTTTGATTAAACACAGTAACTTCTAAAGCTTTTGTTGCATAAAAATAATTAGATGTTTAGTGGAATTAAAGTGAGGCTTTTCAAAGACAGTTGTCTACCTTGGAGCAAGACTTTTTGGAAAAGGACAAAGAAAGTCTGAATTTTGCCTGGCCTTCTCTCATACAGCAAGGCGAAATACATTTGGTTAAACCATTTAACAACAATGACTATACTGCAATTACATTTGGCCTCTTCTGAGCATGATCAAGCCAGGAATGCAGTTGAGTATCACTAAAGTTCAAGGAAAGGATCTTAATAAAATGAAGCTAGTAACTCCTTGCTGATTTTTGTAATTGTGGACGTAAAACTCATTGAGTTGGAATATAGGCTGCCAAAGAATAACTTACTATAGTCAGAAGAGATTTTGGTAGATGAGTACCCTCAATTTCAGGAAAATAAATGACACAGAAAATGGAATAAATTACCTTAGCGTGAATGTGTGGTTCAAGTAAAAGTCAGAGAGTTATAGAACTGTAAGGGTAGAGCAACTTCTAAAGGATAAACTTTAACTTATATTGAAATTTAATCATAACAGTTACAAAGATGAAAGCTGGGAAGAAAATGTTAAAATTACTAATCCAAAGTGCACTAACCCTGGTCCTTGCCCTGAATTTAAATCAGTTTCATTATCGATACTAAATATAGGAGATCTGTGAGCAATGTGATCATTCATTTCTTGAAATCTGTCTCTTCTTTAACTTGGAACACACTGTGCAAAAGTCTGTGTGATTCACTAGTCCAGGGAGAAGTAGATGAAGAGGGAATATAGACCTGAGAAGTCAGGTTGTGACGTTTCTTTCAACAAATCCACAAAATGAGTGAAACTATCAGTGTGACTGTTGTGTGAGAAAATTGTGAGTATCCATAACATACTGAAGAGGAAATTGGAATTACTAGGATATTAATACAAATAATTGTACAGGAATTGTACTTTAACTAGCTGTACAATCACTTTCTAGACAAAATAAATCAAAACTGAACAAAACCCAAAACACAACATCCTAAATTAAATCTCAGTTTTCCAAATAATGTCTGCATTGGTCAGTTTTAATTTTCTCATCAGAAAGTTGACAATTTTAATTCCTAAGGGAAAAGTGGGGTTATCAGCTCTACAAGAGCCACCATGGGACAGTGTGCCTCCCATCCCATTCAAGGGCATTTAAAACATGGTCTCCAGCATTCACACCTTGTGGCAAGGGGTAGCATGGGAGATCGTTCAGCCATGAAAGGGTAAACAGAGCCCTACTTCTGTTAACAGGGGAACTTCTGTGTCCACCATAACTCTAAAAAAAATGGTTTTAATTTAGCTCTATGTCTTCTCTGGTTGCCTCTAGAGAAGGCTTGGTAGCATATATTCACTAATGGAAATTTCTTATTACTGCAATTTAATGAAAGTAAGGAATACTGCAGAATTGTAATTAGATGCAACAAAATGATCCCATCCTTACAATTATACTTACTAGGCTGGTATCTGTAATTGAGTGTGGACTGTCACTGACCATTAAGTATTGTATTTTCTTTATTCAGCATAAAGAATCAGAAGGAACAATTTAATTCAACTTTGGGTATATCGATTAAGAGTTAGCTAAAACTTTTAATGATATCTTAGAAGTATTTTATTCTCCAAATGAACTAATTTGGGCCACTTCTGAGAGTGTGACAGTATTCTGCAAAGGAATTACTTAATCCCGCAGGGAAAAATCAATGCTAGGTTTAAAAACTCATTACCAATAATTAATAATGAACTCTGTCTAAACAATGACAGGTGTTCCACTAATCCCAAGTAGAAGCAGATGGAAGCACAAATGTTTTATAAATAGTGGAAGTGCACAGAGCAGTAAACTTGACAGGGATTGTTTTATTCTCTAATTGTTAGTCATAGTCAATGTCTTATCACTCGCATTTTCTCTAGATTCCCAGATTAAATCTGTGTGTGTCACTCCTTAGTCTTGGAACCGCACATCATGGTTGGTGCTTTGTCACTGCCTTTTATGTGTTGCCCGACTGGCAGGGATAGAAGCTGTGGGCTTTCCTTTGGTATACCTATGAAACATCATTTATGAAATCTCTTTCTTCATCTCCCCTTTGCTTTGTTGCACATGGACAAGCCACACTGGTGTGAATACACTTTCATTTCTCAAACTTTTTAAACAATGGATGTAAAAGGATGAAATAAATTATAGAACCTTACAAATCAATAATTGGTATACAGCAATTAACTTTATATAACTCCAAATTATTTTCAGGAGTTGGAATATTCTACAGAGCTGTCGATTTGAATCCGTACTCAGTTTTTAAGGCCTTGAACATGCTAGGCAATGCTTTACTACAGATTTAAACTCCCAGCTCTAAATCCATGATTTTTTAGAGTATGTCTTCACATGTCTCAAGAAGGGTACTCTGCATCGCCATAAGTGAAGTACTCCATAATTCCTGCACAGATGGTTTTATGCTTTTGATCTTCAGCTATTTGGTTTTTCAGACAGAATCAGTTGGTAATTGTGACTGTACAGCTCATATATATCCTAAGCTAGATTTCACACTGCATGCTTATCTTTATCTTAGGAAGTGTATTTTACAAACAATCACTAAATTCTATGAATAATTTCAGCTGCACAAACAACACACTACTTTTCTTAAACAATGAAATTTAAAAGCCAATAGAATATAAATAACACAATATATATTAGTTATTAATTATGTGATGCTCCTTGGTAACGTAGATCACACGTTATCTGTTAGTTGATCTTAAAAAATGATGCAAAGAGAATATGATTTTCTCAAACTACCCCTGTTCAACACAATGGACGACACAGCTTTGATCAAATTGAAGTTTTGGTGCTCATGGACCATAATTCATTAATGTTAAGTTCCCCTCACCTGGACCACTCGTCCAGACAGGCTATTGTGAAAGTAGTTAATTACAAGGACATCCATAAGGATGCTTTGTTGTTTGCTAGGTCCTTTGTCAGCAATGCCAGGCTGCTCCTGTGGTCTCCATTTTAATGTAAGTGCTTGCAGATGACTGGAGTTTGGTGATTTGCTTAAGGTCTCATGTTAGGAAAAGATAAAGTAAGGAATTGTATCTGTATTTGCATTCAATGCTCTTTATTTTCTTATTATATTACTATCTTCTTCGGTATCTCCATGTAGTTTTACTACACATAATTTATGTTACTATTCTTAAATATTGAGAGTAACTAACTCCATCAGGTAAGATACCATAATTTCTGGCTTAGTTTCTTCATTTCCACTTCCAACTCATTAAAAATGTAGTAAAAAAAGGGAGGAGGAGGAAAGGTAGCTGGAGCAGAGGAGAAGTGGCCGAAGGGGGGGGGGTGATACTATCTAACAGAACGAGTTACTGACACTAAGATTCCCAGAGGGCTAAGATTCTGATGATATTCTAAGTTTCTAGGGTCTAGATGTATCATATATTTGCTTCAGACATGCTGCCTGTTTACCAATACACACACAAATGGTAATTCTATATTTTAGAAGGACTTCCAAAAGACAGTTAAGGAAGCAAAATATAATTTTCTCTATAAGCTTTGATATTCTAATGTAAACCAGCTCCTTCCTTAATGACACCATCTTTGTAGAAACGTTTCCCCAGATATGGATGTGAGTCCCATCAGTTGTTTAACGCTGCAGAAGGCACAGTGCAAGCAATCAGATTAATCACTTAAACTAAGAGCCCGTCCCCACTGTGTGGGCAGCCAGCTCCGAGGCTGACCAGCTCCACCACTGGTTCTGAAGCAACCAAGGTGCACACACAGATGAGAAAATCTAAAGCTTTGGGGAACTGAAATTAAGTATTTGAAATGGAATAGATTTAAATATGAGTCTGGCTCACTACTCAGATAAGAAGGGTACTTCCATTGTCCTAGATCTTCTACATTTACCAGGAATAAAACAAATGATTTATTGCTTTGCTCCAAGATATTATTAAAGATACTAGCATTTTACATCTGAAGATATTAGCATGTTTTAGCTTTCAGCTGACTTCCTTTGCAATGGGCCATGCAACGACTGAGAGTGAAGCGAACGGCCTCCGTGCTGGTTATTATTTCTGCTGTTTATTGGCTTTACTCTCTACACATGCATTATGCAGATTTTCAAAATGAAAATACCATTTAGTTCATAGAAAAAGCCAACAAAGACTGTTAAAACAGACAATTACAAGAACTGTTTGGAATACCTGGTTTTAAATCCCCATGGACAAACATGTCAATCATATAGCGACAGAATGCATACTGATCTGACAGAGTAGAAAGAAAAACAAGCAATTAAAAAACGTCACCAACAGTTTTCTATTTTCCATCTTGAAATGGTTTACACAACACAAAATAGCACACTTCTATTTTGGTTACTACACATTTTCTGGGAAGTAATAATTTGCCCTCACATGAATATACAGGGGATGTAATAAATGTAATGCTTCAGTTGTGCACTACAGAAATAACCACAAGTGTTGAAATAGACTAGTTCAGGTAACATTATCATGGTTGATTTTAAAAGTGAACATTTTTTATCAGATTTGCTACAAAAGTTAGCATGTTGAAGTACTTGTTTTCATTTTTCTCTCTATAGACATAATAATGAAACAAGTTTTACAAAGGAAAGTTATTTTCAACTTGCAAGATTTTACTGTTGACAACTAGCACCTCTACTAGGTAAGTGAAACTGCAGAATATTTTCAAAAGACCTTCAGAGGGGAAAATCCTTCCACAGTCTCTTTGGGGTCCTCTGCATGGAAATCCATTTAATTGGAATGTGAATCAGGAAGAACAGACTAAGAGCAAATTATATCATCAGAAAGCTAATTAACTAAGTAATCCTCATAGAATCATTTTATCATTTTTGACTAGTCTCTGGCTGATGAGGAAAAATTTTAAAAGCATATTCTGCAGTAAATATTTGGTCCAGATACTGTCAAAAATGATTTCAGGAGTTGGATAATTTTTCCTTTAAATTAAAGACCTTATGCTGAACTTTAAATTCTCACACTACTTGAGATTTTCCTGTGGTCTTCATTGAAAAAGATTCCATTGATAAAGACTCTTAGAAGATTCTCTTTAAGTTTTACCATAGCTTACATTGTTATTTATATTTTCATATTCCTAAAATAGACATAGTATTAATCCACCAAACCCAAAGGCATCTTTAGGACCAAGAAATTTTATTGACTTTATACAACATTACATAATTTAATTGCTTCAAAATATGTATATCAAACAAGAAATAACAATACATGTTACTATATAAATACACATCCAGGATTTTTGTATGCTTCATTCTTCTTAAAATATTAGCATCTTTTAAATCAATTTTATTATGAAATTATGCCAAGTGGTTGGAAAAACAAGTAATGATTGCAGTAGACCTAAAAAAATTATCATTTTCATTACATCTCCATGTAAGGCAAAACCCATAAACTCTCAAAGTGTATATGTAGTCTGTTTGTTTTTGTTTTGTTTTATTTTTGTACCAGGAATTGAACTCTGGACCTTGCACTTGCCAGGCAGGCACTTATGCCACTGAGCTATATCCCCAGCCCCTGTACATGTAGTTTGATTGTTGAAAGAGAACACATTTTATTGCATGTGAGTTGGAGAGAGAGAGAGGACTGAATGCTCATCTGCAGATGAGCCTGCAAATCTATTCATCGAGCATGGCAGTCACAGCTATAGTTTCAGATCCCAGGACCTGAGTGCGCTGTGTTGCGCTGTGCTGTGCTGTGCTGCGCTGCACTGTGCTGGGCTGTGCTACGCTGTGGAGGAAGAGGAAGATGAACACAGTAGATTTTTCTTTGCTGGATAAAATTTGCCTTGAGAGTGGGTGATTTTGTTCTAAGACAAAAAAGATGGAAAGGACATTATTCTTGAATGGAAAATGAAATTGGACCAAAGGGACCCTGTCAGCCTTTCCTCTGTGTTTCAGTACCGTAAGTGACTGCTCTTTTAGGCTTGTCCTTCGTATAACTCGGGAGCACCTCTGAAGCGGTGATTGAGCATCAGAAAAGGAAAGTCTGTCAAAACTCAGGTGTATGGAATCCATCATCCAGACAGTTGTAAGGCCAGGGATCCTCAGGGTATGAATATGCATTTCTAACAGACTCCCCAATATGCCCAGTTCCACTGCATGTGCAGAACCACTGAGGTAGAACCATTCGATTCTTTTCACAGTGATTTCCAGTAATACTATAGTCTTCCAAGGCAGTGAGTGAGGCCTTCAGTTTTTGTATGTGTCTGAAGTTTAAAATTTAAAGATTTTTCCTAATATAAAGGGTTTTTCACAAAACCTCCCAATTAAAACATTGTTCTGTGCCCTGGTTGTGTTGCAGTGACATAATGCATGGAATGTTGGACAGTTCTGAATTAGTTAAAATTACACTGATGCTTCCTCTTCAACTGAATAGTCAAAATACAGCAAAACCTCAATTACTAGGAATTTTTTCTAGTGCACTGTGCTTATATTTACTACACTAATAATTTGTTGCTCCAAAAATCATTCATTTAGTTAATGTACCAATAGTCCATTGAGCATCTAACTTGCAAAAGGGAATTCTGTGTAAATTCAAAGAACTTGTTTTCAATCTGGAAAAACAGTTTCAACTCTTAAAAGGATATGGGTCTGGTAAGTAATCCTGTGATGCTCTATAGTAATGTCATCAAGATATCTGAGAAGAGTGTTTAAAAATGTTTTCAATTAAGAAAGTTGAGCTATTTTAGGTTAGGGTGCCCCTTCCCAGCTGTCATGAGGGTGTAACTCAACAGTGTGGAACAGTTCGAGGAAGGTAAGCATCAGGCAGTCTCCAGAGTCCGCTTCACCTGCCTAGAGATGGAACAAAGCCAAGCTTTCCTGGTCTGGGAACTTGTCTTCTAGAAATTCTTCTTTAAACCCACCTCAAATAATGGAGCAGAAGAGTTTTCCTAAAGAAGCCTGAGTTGCCTCATCAGTGAGGACACAAGAATTTTAATAAGGTAATTGTCTGTGTGGTCATCACTTTCAAGTGTTGATTTTTCCTAAATAAGCACTATTTTCAGGATAATCCATGCTGTCCATGAGTCCCTTTCCTGGTCCTCAGGGAGCAGGGTATCACTCAACTGCTGCTGTGTCGGTGTGTCCATGGAGTGGCAGCTTAGAGAAATGCATCCTGGGTCCAGAATGGCAACAGGAAATTTTAAAAAACAATTGCTACTGAGGATGGAGTACATGTGGACTGGTGCTCTAAGGGAGATTCTCATGCTTTCTCTGCCTACCACAAAATTATAAATAAGTGCGAAGGAAAAAAAAAGAAGAAAAAAATGAGCAGTGTGTGTACGGGCTGGGGCAGGAGGGTTGTCTTTTGCCTCTGACAGACTTTCCAGAAACTACCAGAAAGGAGGGAGCAATGTCTGTTCATGGCAAAGCTTCTGACCACAGGAGAAATAGTTTAAAGTTGGTCCACATATACTTGATTACATGATATATTAGTGTGTGTAGATTTATGATAGGATGTACATACATATATATTTTATTCTGAATGTTGAATATACTTATATATTTACTGTTCCATTAAATAATTATCAATCTGTGTATCTCATGTAGGTTTACAAATGAATGAAAGACCTATTTGTTTAGATGAACTATTTACAAATCTACATGCATAGAATACTTCAAATTCATTAAATAACTGAAGCTAAGCAAATAAATATTTCCTTGACCAAATAATTAAATTGATTTTATTGTCATTAATGCAAGAATCTCAAGCTCAAAACCACCTCACACCTTTCACCTTTATCTTGCTTATTTAAAATATCATATGATAATTTTTAAAATTAAGAAATGCTCTCAAATCTTTTCTTAGAAAAAAATTTCTGTGTTTATGTTTGACCAGTCACTATCAATTAAGTTTTTGTGACTTAAACTAATGCTCCATTACTTAACTGATGGTAGCTCTTCTTAACAGGGAGGTTTATTTAATAATAGAATTTGCTTAGCTGATAAAATCATATTTATACATTTGTTTATAACACTATGTGGCATTTGAATGTTTTTTAATAGATAAAGTTTTCATGTAGAAGGAAAAACAAAGTTGAAAATGGAATGGTAATATAATGCTATCATTATACATTTGCTTACTGATAGGAAGAAATATAGTATTTGTGAACTGGAAAATAAATATTATTTGAAACTGTCTGAGTGATATGCCTTTATCAAGAAAATTTGTCTTGAATGCCCTGAAATTCTTAACAATAAACATCTAAAATATGTTTAAGTTTCTAGTTACTACACAAATAGTTTGATATTCTTGTATATAAGTGGCACACATTTTTACATACTATATTTGGAGATGAAAAATTTACGATATACTTAGTGTGTTTTAACTGGTTTAATGTGATTATTTTTCTTCTTTAAAGGGTACTTTAAAATGCAAAATATTTTATGATAAAAAATAGTGAATCATAAGAGTAATTTTCCTATTTTCTATCATAATAAAATGTTCCACTCAAAATAATTTTTAATTTCTTTACTATGTCCTTTTTCTTCACAACCTACTCTAAATATAACATACTTTAAAGAGGTAACTAATTTTTAAATTTTGGAAGACTATATAATTATCTTGAAAATGGAAGAAAAGCTTAATGTGCTAAAATTTGAATTCACTCATAAAATGTTAGATTGAAATAAATGCAAATCACCTAAATTATAGTTTGTAAATCACCAAAAGGAAACAAAGGCTCTTTCCTCTTTTCTTTCTTCCCTTTTAAAATTTATATTTAAAAATATCTTTTTCATATGAATCAAAGTTTACAGTATGACTGTGTATCAAAGTTTACAAATATTGTGTGAGGAAAAATACAAATAAATAATAATAAAATACAAAAAGTAGATTACAAATTTTATATCCTGTACTTTACAGTGAAGAAAAATGGTTGGTTTCACTGTCCATGGGGCTGACCCAGTAATAATGTACTAAAATGTTTGAATGTAGGATCTCATAGAAGCCAATTCCTTGACTTTGGCCCACTAATAACATTACTCCGTTGCTACCAGAATTACAGAAAATTTTACTGTGCAACAGCTTTAGAAAACACTATTTACAGGACCTGGGTGCACAAAGTAGACTCCTGTGCTGGGCGGACAGTCGCAGCGTGTGTGTCCCCCAGGACTCGGGGCGGTCTTAGCGAAGAGAAGCAGCAGCAAGCTCTGAAGGGGTGAGACCCAAGGCCTGTCAGTGACCCCTCATAACACCCCACTCCTCTATAGCCAAGAGCACCCCGAGTGCGTTCTGCTTCACACCCATCCCAACGCCACCTTCTGGACATGGGATACGTTAGGCCTCGCTCATGTTGCAGAGGAGCACGGGTCATGTGCAGCGTACTGAAGTCACCAATTTTGCCTGTGAAAACTGTCACTAACCCTTGAAGCTCCTTTTTCCATGATTTGTCATTAAATTAAACAAATTTTAATTCTTAGTAAGAGTGTTGTTAAATTAATTTAACAATCTGATGTATATTCTAAACAATAGGCTGCATAGAGGCATGTGGAAGGCACACAAGTTTTTGGGTATTTCTCCTCGGGGATTTGAACATGGACTCCTCAACAAACACCCTGAGAGTTGCTGCCACTTTTTCTGGACTGCTTTTGTTCCAACAACCTGACAGCCACAGCGGAGTCAGCTCTTCGGGAAAATTCTCCACCTCCAGAATTCTCAACATTTACCACCAACATTTAAATAGCTCCAGATACTAATTCAAACCCCATTTGGAAAATACTTCAAAATATATCTTTACCTATGTGAACACATTTTAGTGTTTCTATAAATACATATTAATTACCCACTGATCACGCTTCCGGTCAGGCATAATTACTTGGATAGATCTCTGACCCCCGTTGAAGTCTGACTCGGTCTTTCTCAGGTTTCAATTTCACAGCATCTGCTTCTTGCCCGATATTCTCTTAGCTCCTCTGGCTGCCTCCTCCTGAAAGGGTTTACCTTTCTGATCCTGTTCCGGCGCAGCCGCAGGCTCCTTGCCGTCCTTCCCCTTCGCTTTTGGGGGCGTTTTCGGGACTTCTTTCACCTTTGCTGTCTGCTTCACCTTCTCCTGCTTCGCACCTTTCACCTCCTTTTTCGTCTTTTCCTCGGTCTTCTCTCTAGTCTTCACTTTCTTGTCATCTGTACAGAGTTAAGTGGAACACTGGCTTACTTCTCCTTAAACGCATTTCTTCTACGATTGTCCTTCAACCCAATTCTATTTTTTATTTTTTGTACTATTTAAAGACTTTAAAGACAGGGTTTCACCATGCAGCTCAAGCTGGCTTTGAACTCACTTTGTAGCCCAGGCTGGCTTCAAACTCACAGCGATCCTCCTGCCTCAGCTTCCCAAGTGTTGGGATTACAGGCATGTGCCACCACACCCGGCACTTAACCCAATTTGAAAAGGAGGAAAGAAAGAAAAACAATATAAAACTAGCACCTATGAGATAGATTATCAGTTTCATGTAGTTTATGCAATACTGTGTTAGACTCAGACCGTGTCTGACAAATATGGCTTTTTCTTCATTTGTTTTCATCAAATGTTTAACTTTTTAATGGGCATATGTCTGTGATACATAGTAACTGCATTCCTCTTGGGGAGCTAATGTATATCCCTACTGGCCTTACTCACTCCTTCTGCCCTCCCATCTTGCCTCTCGCTTCCTATCCCAGGAATCTACCTTCCTCTTTCTTAATTTGTACATGGAAGCATTCATTTTGTTAAGTTACAGGTAATCAGGAACTTAGCCCGGCCCAGAAGAGACCTCTGTGATACGCAGAGGATGTGTGTATAAGCACGTTCACAGGAAAGGTGTCCCTCCCACGGAGCCCAATAAGCAGCCTGCTTTTGAAGGAATGACCACCTTGCTCCTTTTGTAAGACCTAGCTCCCACTGAAGGCCTTCTACAGTCCCGTAATCTCCCATGAAACTTGCCAATACTGTGGGTACCTTTTATTGAGACTCACTTTAAAGGATTCTGTGACAATAACATGGTCTAGTTTCTCAAGTTTGGTGCAGACTACACCAAGAAAACATGGATGTAGGCCACAGAGAGAAGAATAATCGTGACCACGTCTGATCCCAGTCATCTTGCAAGCCCAGAATCATCTGTGACACTGTACTGAATGGACTGGGCTAAAGTCCTGATACTCAGAGACTGTGCAGAGAGAGGCTACTGCATTAGGGGTCCAAAGTTATTCTTACAGTGAAATAAATTTGCGCCACCACCAGTTTCTTCACTAAGGGCTTTTGGAAAGGTAAGGTGAGTTGCGTCTTCAAGGAGGTGCCCTGTGTTGCACACACTGGGCAGCCATAAAAGTCTCACAACCGTCACCCCTCCCATAAACTCCCAATGACCCTGTGACTCTACTAAGGGGCTTTTCTTCCACAACTTTTAAACCATTTCTCAGTGTCCTTTCCTTATTTATGCCCTTTGCTACATCAAACTCATACACTTCTGTGACTGAATAAAGGTCAGCTATCTGAGAATGACTTCCAATTGACATCATTTTGGAACCCTATATGGACATAGAAAGTTCTCCTGGGGTGGACAAAAACATCTCAGATCGTACAGCTCAGACATACCACCCAGAAAGACCCATCCAAAGAATCTGCTTTAATCTCATAGTTGATGGAGCTTTAAGGATCAGAATAATATTGATAACATCGGAAGGATGTTTCTGTAGTGTTGAAAAGCCTACAGTGCTTGGTCATCCTCTCCCATCTCATGGAGTCTTTCCCAAGATTTCTTTCTCCACTGCCTGATATCTTGTTTCCCCAATATCTCAGATATCGTCTACATGCCAGTGTCACATGGCAAGTTCTACATTCTCCAAGTCTTTGATGTGTCTAAATGCCACAATACTCACTTCATGCAGTAAATGGTTCTGACATTGGACTTCTCCATTCTTTTCCCCTCAGATTTTGTGGGCCTTCACTTTGATTAAAGCTAGTATCTTGTTCTCTATTGTGTATCTAGAATTACAGATCACACTGTTCATCTCTCTGTCTTCCCTACCAGGTTCCAAGCCAATTGCAAAGAAGAATTCTATTATTCACCTTTGTGTCACCATTGTGTCTAGCACAGCGCATTTTTTTCAGAAAAAATACATTAAGCATACAGTTTATGGAATTAGCTATTTTGATCAAAGAGAGTAAATTTTCCCTGTACTTGGTCCATGTGTACAGTAATATGTGCATGGCATGTGCAAATAGAAATGTTTAGAGCGAATCTGTGAAGTCTGACACAGGTACCAGGGTGGACTAGGCAAGGCCACCTGCTCTGCAGGAAGGAGTTCTGAGAGAGGGGGCAGCCATCACTGGCCGTGGGCAGACCGTGGTTGAAACAGAGCAAGAAACTGTCAGTGAACAACAGTGTGTGGCAGAGGTGATCAGGTGAAGGAACCATGAGTCCTCAGCATGAGGCCCTGGTCTGCACCGTGCTTGCCTTTCTCTCTTCTGAGGGAGGAGCGGAGCCAGCTATCATGTCAAGGAGATGCAGGGACAGGGGCTGAGGTCTCACCCACGCGGCTCTCGAGAACTGGACCCTGCTGCAGCTGTGTACACGGCCTGGGAAGTGGTTGCTCCCTGGCTGAGCTTTCAAATGGTACTACAGCCCTGGCATGGTGGAGTCTGACTGAGAGACTGTGAAGCAGAGTACTGAACTAATCACACACAGATTCCTGACCCACAGTCATTGCCAGATATGATGTACTGTGATTTGCATTCCAAAGTCTTTGGTGATGTTTTAGCTCACGGTAAATAACTAAGGCAATGTTCAACATACACTCACTGAATGAAGAAATGATGCTTGAAGACTTATTTATCTCTGAAAAGCATGCTTGATTTACAGTTAGATCACCTAAATTTTTTATTATAATACAATTATATGTTAGTTATATGATCATGCCAATTTCTTTGTTTTCTCTGGGGTTCAGATATATCATCTGTTAAACTTGGTAATTTATTCAACTGATAACATCTCTACCAGCATTTAGATTTCATATGTATATGTATTCACTAATATAGATATATGCATACAATTTGTATTTATGTCTGTGAAAGAGGAGAGACTCAGATAAAATAAAATTGCATTCATTTAAGTACAAATTTAGTCTTGAGATGAAATTCATGTTACCTTCCCAGAAGCCTCATTTTACAATTCATCCATTTTAACTTCAATAAAATATTTGGCTTTCTTGTGGTAAAATTTCATTCAAAATACATATGCTTCAAATGTCTAACATTTTATATTTTGTGAATAATCACTGAATTTTCAAGATTATTTGAACATGCTAGGTTAAGATAACTAAAGTGCACTGATCACATACAATGTACATTTTAAAATATGAGGAAGACATTTATATTTAGAGGATAAGATTGGATTATCAGTTAAAATCCATACTCCCCATCATTTAATAAATGGCAGATAAAATGGCAGATTTTTCTGTATGACAGAAAAATCAGGCCTACTCAATCTTTCAAACTATGTAGTCCTGGAACCATATTCTAAGTGATTGGGGTTTGGAGATAGAAGACATATTATCAAGATATTTTTGGTGTTAGGAATCTTAAAATAATGATCAAGCTATATCTGTGAAAGAATTTCTGAATTTGCAACTTCAGAAATCAAATGGAACTTGCAAACATGATCAGAAGCTAAGAATTAGATATTTGTGTCCTGTTGCTATGGTTACAAATTATCATAAACCTGGCTGGTCAAAGCAAAACCCATTTATTTTCTCCCAATTTCTAAGATTCCAAAGTGCTAGCTCAGTAGGAGTCAACCCAGCTCTTGGCTGAGGGTTCACAGGGGAAAAGCAAGCTGCCAACAAGCCGCACTTCTCAGCGAGGCAGAATCGGTTTCCCCGCGCCTTCACCGTGGACTTAGGAGTCATTTCTTTCCCACGTTCCACGTTGTTCCTGTGTTTTTATGCAGCCCAAGTCCTCATGCTGCAGATCTTTCTTTTCTTTTGATTCTGTTTTTAAATACTTTGTAAGAATACATTAAGCCCACCTGGATAATCCTGGGAAATCTCCTTATTTTCAGATGAGCTCCATTCTCTGTGAGAAATTGTTTTGTCATGGTATGTGCCAGACACTTGGGATGACACTAACAGCCAGGTCATAGAGACCCAAATTCAGCCAAACATATAAAGCAAAGCTCTCGATTTTCTCTCATGTTTTGACATGATCTGTGGGTTTTACCTACACAGTTCGGTCATTTTTTACATATCAAATTTTAAATGTGAGGTTCATTGCTATGCAAATGCCTACAAATACCTTTACACAAAATGTAATCTATCGAAGGAAAAAGAATTTAAATAAGGAAATAATAAAAGGAATAGTTACCTTTTGTCTTTGTTTCTGTTTTTTCTTTTTTCTCAATTTTTTCTTTGTGAGTTGCTTAAACAGAAAATTTTACATTAGAATATATGTTTAACAGACATCAAAACCAAGTTTCCTCTTGAATTCAGTTTTATAGTCACCAAAATCAGAAAATACTTCTGAAGACTTATAACACTGATTAATCTAATTTGGGAATAAAGCTTTAATAGTGTGATAATCACAATGTAGAATTTAGTGTAAAACTTGGCATTTAGACTGAGAAAACATTTTGAAAGCTAGATCCACCCTCTTTCTTTTTTAAGTCCTTGTTCCAAGTAGTTGAAGCTCTCAGGCAAGAAAACCTGAGAAGGAATAACTTTATAAGAATTCATCTTTATATCAGGAAGAACTTTTCAGGATGAAGAATAAGAAATGTCTAAATCAGGGATGAGATGAGGATTAGCCAGCTTGCACCTCGGCATAAGCACAGCTGCTTAGTGCTAGAGCAGTACCCGAAGGGATAGGCTCATGCAGGCAACACACAGGGCCCCCTGCCCCTCCAATGCATTTTGGCAATCAGAAACATTTCCAAAATGCACATCTTTTGTTTTTGTCCTTTTGTTTTGTTTTGTTTGTCTTTTTGAGACAGGGTCTCACTTTACAGTTCAGGCGCGCTTTGAGCTCACTTTGTAGCCCTTGCTGGCCTGGAACTCACAACGATCCTACTACCTCAGCCTCCCAACAGGTGAGATTACAGGCTTGCGCCACCACACCTGGCCCAAATGCACATCTTTAATCTCAGCACACTCTGGGAGGCTGAAGCAGGAGAATAAAGTCCAGCCTGAGTAACTTAGTGACTTAGTGAGAATCTGTGTAAAACTGAAAAACACCAAAGACAGCGGGGTGGGGTGGTGGCTGTTGATGTAGCTCAGAGTAAAAGCCCTCGGTTCAATTTGCAGTGCAACAAACAAAAAGAAAACATTTTTCCCTGATATTCCCTAAAGGGTAACATGTTTAGTGAAGAACTAATAATAGTGTAGGGTTTCTTAGCAAAACAGTACCCTCCACGATACCAGAACTTTCCAAGCTCCTGTTCGTCTGTGGAATTAATAAATCAGCGTGCGCTTATTTGGGCTTGTCTCTTATCCTCATGCGCTGATCAAATCTGCATCTCTTAATAGTTTAAATGACCAGACATGTCCACCGCTGGGGTTCCGGGCCACAGCAGTGGGCACAGGGACGTGCCCCCCGGGGGCCGTGGGCAGGGAGCGCTGGGAGCACCGCAGCGAGGTGAAGCAAGGCGCAGTGCACACCTGGTTGTGTGACTGTGCTGTTGGACTTGGTAAACAGGGAGAAAAGAACCCTACACAGCACTTGGTTTCTGCTTTTCAATTTGGATGAATATTTTGCAATGTTTATAATTAAGTGATAAAACTATTCTTAATTATTTTTAACACAGGGCTGGGGATTTAAGTCAGTGGCACAACCCCTGCCTGGCAAGTGTGAGGTTGTGAGTTCAACTCCTGGTACCAAAGAAGAAAAATGAGTATAATATTTTTAACTGAAAACTTAAGCTGTTATGAAGGCTGAAAAACTTCACAGGAAGGCTCAGATTATTTCATTTAGGGTTCGTGGGACCCGGAACTCCTAATGCTGGCAGGTGAGAAATGGAGTGTGCTTCTAGATCCAAAGAAGAGAGCCGCACTGACGTCCACGGGGGGTGTGGCGAAGGGAACATTAGTGAGTGAGTAATTACTGCATTCACGTGTTCAAGCCTGCATATATTACAGATGATACTGAAGCATGTTTCTACGGGCCTGATTAATACGTATGAGAACCCTTCTCCCATAGCCCTCCCACTTGTAAGAAACAAATGCTGAGCTGGCTGCCTGCACAGTGGGTGCCTGAATAGCCCAAACACCCACAAGTGATCCCCTACCAGCAATGAGCAGCTAAAAGTTACAGTAGAAGAAGATGTCTTCCTTTAAGTACTAGCCACCTTGTTTTAGAAGAGGGGAATATTTATTTATAGGTGTGGAAAAAATCTTTGGAACCTATTTTTAAATGATAAAAGTAATAAAACAGGACATGTTAGATTTGGGTGTAAAGTAGTAATCTGAAACATTCGTGATATATTAGGAAACAGAGAATATACTACAGTTATCTGTCATAAGTTACAGTAATGCTGACCATCCATGTCATTACGGAAGGCCTGGAGGACACACACAGTCCTCCACAACAGGCTGCCGCTGCGTGGGTGACGGGGGCCCAAAGGTGAGCGGGGGGAGAGGGAGGGTCTGGCCCACGTCCCAGGGCTGAGCAAGGAGAATGCCTTGCAGTCTATTCGAAATAAACAGAACCTGACAGTCAAGTGCCTACTCACGTGCGACCGAAACATGCAGGTTGCAGTAATGAGATCAGCTTTTTATCTATGAAGCTGGCAAGTATTTTCTAAAATAATAGTTTCTTTGCTATCTGAGGCAGTCTCAAAACCACAAGGGGAAATGCTGACAAAATATTTGCAGACCGGAAAGTGGTAACAGAGTTCCAAACCCTGAAGTGCTTTACTGTCCTCTGCCCAGAAGTCCCCCCTCAGACTCGATCCCAAGTGGTGGAAAATCACAGTGCAATGTGAAAAATAAACGTAAGTTCACCTGAAGTCGGACACTGAAGAAAAACTTAAAAGGAGATAATTTAACACTGAAAACAAAACAGAGTAATCACATACCTTTCTTTTCAGGTTTTTCTTTTTCTTTGTTTTTTTCTTTGTCTTTTTCCTTTTCTCTGTGTGTAACTGGAAAGAAATAGATAACACTTTTCATTTTACATAAAAGGGATGAATGACACAACACTTGCATGGATTTTTTGATATCAAAAACTCACCTGCAGAAATCTTGCAGAAATTTACTTGCAGAAATTTACTTGCAGAAATCTTCCCTATCTAGCGTGAGTTTAACATACTTGGAATTTTATACTTCAATATAATTATAGATTTACCATGTTATTTCTCTTTTTATTTCACTTTTAAGCACAAACTAGTACCAAAACTGGGTATGACTGCAAAGATAACAAGATTTTTCAACTTTTGCAAATCTTTAATTTAATAACTTAGACATGTTTTAAAAGTTGCCATGCCAGATGCCAAAGAGCCCAGCTTTGATATTGGATGAATGCCAGAAATATGAAGCCAAAACACAGACATAATCTCCTGAACAGAAGCAAAGAAGAATCAACCTAAATTGTATGTGTTAATCTTTTACAAAAATATTCCACATAAAAGTTTTCAAAAATGTACTAGAGGGAGATTAGGATCCTAACAAAACTTTGCAAAGAAAGTGAAGTTTAATTGGCTGCGATGAAATTGATGTTACAGTAGGATTCAAATTTAAGTCTTACCCCACACTTGTCTTAATTATTATTTATCATCCAAGCCGGAAATGAGGGGTTCATCCCAGATTCTCCTCTCTGTCTCCCTCCTCTCTCTTTCTTCATTTCACCTAGATCTTTCAATCTTGTAAACACTGCTCTGGTCTGTACTTTTCTATTTAATATTATATTCCCTAACCTATCATTGATTTACTCAAAAATATAGAAAGAACATCTACCATGTGGTGAAGACTGCTGAACAAGACAAGCGTCATCCTGTCACTGGGGTAAGAGGTGATGGACTGTGGACAAATGATGCAAAAGGCAGTAAAGTGCAGGCAGTACACCAGGAGGAGAACAGGAAGGACGGCTGTGAGTGTACGGGAAGGGCCCTAGCTCACCTGGGCCTTTGAGAAGGGGCTCCTGGTGGAAGGGGGGTGGAAAAGCGTGAGGAAAGGGAAGAGTTTAGTAGCCAGGGAGTGGATTAGACAAAGGAAAGAGATCATCTCAGACAGATGGAGCAGGGTATGCACCCCAGACAGGCTATTGTTACACACTTCACTATAATATCCTGACATCTCATGAGTCTTTCAATTTCAATTTTTTTACACAGTAATCTTTCTAACACAAGACTGCTTATATTATCCACCTGTTGTAAATATTAGTGTCCTCTTCATTGCTAGCCTGGTATCTGTCACAGAGTAGTTGAAATGTCAAATGTAAAAATATTTTATTACTCTGGTCATCTGATACTTGCTCACCAATCCAATCTTACGTGTCAGGAATTTCTCCTTGAAATGTGTGTATTCCAGTTATAACAACATGCTTGGACCTGTACATGCACAAAATGTGTCCCATGATGTCCTTACATTGCTGCCTGTTTGTGTCTTTCACCTTAAATGCCCCCACAGGTGCCTTTTTTTACTTTCCCCTCACTGGCTCATGGACCTGTGCAGTCTTGGTTTGTGTACCTCCTCTGGAAAGCTGTCTTTGACCTGTACTTATCACATACACCAATTGTGCCATGTGCATGGCTATTTTAGAAATTTAACAATTGTGTAATTGTTCACAGGTCTGACTACCCACTAGAAGAAATCTTTAGGGCATATGCAGCATTCATTTATTTTTGCACTCATGGCTTATTGTATAATACATGCCATATAGTGGAATCTTAAACATGGTTTTGAATAAGTGAAATCCTAAAATATTGTACAAAGAGCTAGTTTCCTTTTCTTCTATATATCTCTTTGGATATATCCGCACTTACTTCCAACTGTTTCAAATAGTTTTTAGTTTGTTAAACTATCTCAAATAAAGCCTAGAGATAAACAGGAGGGGGAAACACCTTAAAACATCTAGCCATTATCTTATTCTTTGCACAGGTGATGGTTCATTTAGGTCTTTCTGAAATCAACATTTGCAGAATGCACATAGCTTGGTTCCTTTGGATCATTATTAATTAAGCTGAAAACCAAAAGAAACTCTTGGTAAAAACAAAGCCTCTTTTAAAATTTCTCTAGGGGAAGCCAAGTTTGTGTGAGATAAGCCACATTTTCAGAGCCCGAACTGGAAGGAGTCTCCAGAGAACATGTAATCTGCGTTCCGCCTCTGTCAGGGATGGAGCTCCCCGACCTCAGACAGCTGGTTGTCCATTCCACTAAAGGATTTTCAGATTGACGTGTGCAGAGGCATAAATGGGAAAAATAATACAAAAATCAAAAGAGCAAGGGGGTTGAATTCAGACTGAAATTAGCACATTAACTCCTCTTCCCTATTACCCAGGGGACAAATCTGGTTCCTCCAGTGGAAGTTTGATTTATAGACACAGTGTTGCATGCTGGAATTTCATTCCACCCTTCAAAATCACACTACAATACAGCTCAGGGAAGCAGCTGGGCACGTGGGCTCTCGGGAGCAATTCACAATGGCAGATGCCACTGAAACTGCTTGGATGGAGATGCCCAGCTTTGCCAAGACTGCTCCACCACCAAGTTTTAAGACTAGTTTTCTTTAGTGCAAGAGTCCGTAACCGCTCTAATGGTCAGCATAAAATGAAAATGTTCTGCTCCTTCCCTCCATGTGCTCGTGCAGCTCTAACCCTGGAAACCCATAAGCAGGAGTTTCCCATGGAACAAGAAAAGAGTGCCTCCTCGTCACTAGCCCTCTGAGGCAAGTTCTATCATGGCCATGACAATTTTAGCTCAGGACAGAGTAAGCTCTTTGCACCTGCTAGGGCTTGATTTGTGTGTCATTGTTATTTATAAGAAACAAAAGCCCCTTTGGTGTGTTGATAATGAAAAGCAAGTGGAATGTACTAGCTGGAACAGCCCTGAAGTTCGCCATCCGAGCTGGCCTGGGCCTGCTGTTTCACAATTGTCCAGACTTTGACCTTTTCCTGACCATAACATCAGTGCAGCTCAACCTGGAAGTGCATCGCTTAGCCCCCTACTCTTCTGTCTTCTCCCCAGCACACCCCCAGGGCTCTAAACTTCTGTTTTTTATCTCAGTGTCTTTCTAAAGGGAATCACAGCTCACAGCACCCCTAACCCTTCAGTTCTCACTGGCCAAACACTGCAGACACCAAAGAGCAGGGATCAGTTCACTGGGCAGAGCCCTTGCTTTGCCTGATTTTAGCTCAAAAATTGAAAGCTTTGATGTGCATATTGTTAAAGGACTGATCTGTACAAGCTACTGCATCCCCAGCTGATGAGCAGCAAACAGATTCAAGCACAAGTATGGAGCTCCCACTGGACTTCAGAGCTACTGCGCGAGACTAGCAGCGAATGAGCAGGTACATAAGCAATTAGACTTATGCTTCCTTGCTGCACAACCTTTTGGAAGCACAGTAACCCACAACAAAATTTGGGGTTTTTCTTTCAGTGCGTTTCTCTACTTGTCAGTTTCCTGCTTCTTTTATAGGAGAAAGTCAATAAATTTTGAATGGGGAAGATTTCAGAAAGCTTTATAAAACTCATGTTTTATATATATATATATGCTTATCCTCATTTTTTAATGACAAAGCACAATACATATTTATTTTATATCAATTAAAAATCAATTTCTGCTTCCGTCCCCACTAAACAAAAAAGCCAGAGATAGTCCTGGCTGTCTGTGTGTGTGTTGCATTTTTTGTAACTAGTCTGTAGAATTTCAATTCTGTGGCAAGGAAAAATGATCTAAGCACTTTTAAAAGATAATAATGAATGCAATAGAAAAAGATTATTGAAGAGAAAAACTTCAGAAAGATTATAGTATATCTTCTTTGTAAAAGGAAGAATTTATAATTTTAACTTTAGCAAATGCACAGAATTTTAGAACTGGTAAGGACATAAAAGGTCAACTAGCCTGAACTTCATTGTGGTGGATAAGAAAACAGATTCAAGAATCCAAGGCAAATAATGAAAGAAAATAATTACATGATTATTTTATTCCCAAACTGTGCTAACCTGCCCCTCCCAATTTCTGTGTAGACTGTAGACTTGTTCTTATAAATCCCAGAGTGCTGATTGGAGTCTGCAGGCTTGTAACCTAAAATCTACTCTCAATAATGCACACACTGTTTTTTAATAAAATCATCTTACTTCTGTATTACAGTGAAAATTTAGCGAACTATCCAAAGTTAAAATCTCATCTGACATACATGCTTTACACCACAATATAGATGTTTTCATTTCTAAAATGAAAACATTTTATTGGTTTTATTATTTATTATTTATTCTTTTATTGGTTTTATTCTCAAATGTGATGTGCTTGTAGGGACAATTCCCCTTCCCCTGGGCCTTTGAAGCCACAGAAAAATCACAATCACCTTTGCAGACCAACAGCCACCATGAAGGCAATGACACACGGCTTTGCACAAAGCTTTTATTCTCATTTTCTAAGTTTATCTCTCATAGCCGTTGGGAAGGGAAGTACACACATCTACTGCACTTTAGGGAGTCAACTGAGTACTATGGAGAGGAGACAAAAATAAAAGTTTATATAACACAGGGTGCCTAAATTAATTGGAAGGCTTTAAGGGCATTTTGATAAAGGGCTCAGACAAATTTAGATATAGTTTCGTGTCCCGTACTCCTTGGCTTCTGGGAATCACCACCTGCCAAGTCCTCTGTTTGTTTATGACTCCAATCCTTCAACTGTTTCCCAGAAACATGAGGAGTTAAAGGCAGTTAAAGATCACTGCTCAGAGATTACCCTTTAAAATACAGGCTCCGCTTTCTGCATGTGAAATTTTGTAGATTGAATTTTGTCTCCTCCCCTTCAAAACGATGAGAACAACAACCACAAGCAATATGTGGGAGCCCCAACCTCCAGCACCTCGGAACGCGCCTGTTTGGGAGTACTGTCTTCCCTGAGGTAACTCACTGGAGCAACGTCATCAGCTTGGTCCCTAGTCTAACTTGACTGAGGTCTTCATATTGCACACAGGGACTAAATGAGTAAAAAGACAGAGACACAGGGCAAACATCACTTTTAAGATAACAGCAGAAAATGGAATGATTTATCTCCAAACCCATGACTGCCCAGGAAACATCAGAAGCTCAGAGGCAGGCATGGAATAGTGTCTGTTAGAAGGAGCTGCTCAAACAGAAATCTTAGCTCTGAACTTCTACCCTGGGAACTGCAAGGCCATAAACTTTAAGCGTTCCCATTTTGAGTGCTATGTTACGGTACCTTTGGGAACTTAGCGCTAACTGTCTCTTGTATGTCCCACTTTCCTGTGCACTGACTTCTGACCTAGCTCTGTGTCCTCCATTTTAGGTTTCAGAGTCCACACCGGAACCCCAAAGCACTCATTCCTCCCAGGCGCCGTCAGAAAACTGCAGTTGGACCGACTCAGGAACTGAGACAGCCAGACGTCTAACATGGCTGCCGTGCAGCGTCACTGTGAAATGCTTAGAGGTACAGCTGTGTACTGATCACACCTCTACCACTGGGCTGAACTTTGCTCATCTTTGAATTTTTGGTGCTCAGCATAGTTTGGCAGAAAGTAAATGTTATGAGTAAATTAGTATCACCACTTTTTGGCTATGGGCAGTTTTTCCATTTACTGTCAGGATGCAAGAGAATTTCCCTTCCACACCAAAGAAAGAACACCCCTATTCTGTGCACACTCTAACGCCGCCACAGACCAGCTGTCAGCAAGCATTTCCACTGCATGATTTTCCTTAACTCCTGAGGTCCAAGCTTCACTAAATTCCAGACAACCCACTGGGGGCAGCTGTCAGGACCCTCACTGTCCTGACCACCCTCAGATTCTCCTTTCTCAGAAGGACCCTCTTTCTAGTTCTTGTTAACTATTGAATTCTTGTATTTTTTCAATCTGTATTTTTATTAGTCCATGTTCATAGTACCCAGCAATCATATTCATTTTGGAGAGATGGGGCATGCATGTAACACCTCTTAATTCCTTACACCCCTTCCCCTCGCTGCCCTTCCCCACCTGCCAGCTCTTGGCCCCTTTCCCACTTCCAAAAGATCTGTGTTCTGTAGCAGTAAACTCATGTACTTAATGAATGGAAGTTTAAATATTGCAGAACAATGAAATTTGTCATTGAAGAAGAAATAAGATGATATGTAAGAAACACTTCCACAGAAGAGATAAGTAAAAGAAAAGTAAGAATAAATTACTATTTTTATCCAGATAATTAAACTATGGATGTTTTCCATTTTCTTTCCTTTTTCCTTTTTATGCATTTCCAGTCTGTTTAGATTAAACTTTACTATTTTGATATGTATTAGTATAAACATTTCCATGTGATTGTTTTCGGATTACACATTACAGAAGTTTGTTCTAGTAGCAAACTCTTCATTGCCTCTGATCAAATAAATTTGATGTTATAATGGTCCAATTAAAGCTGAATTGATGTGTGTGCACAGACATAAACAAGTGGCAAAGTGCACAACACTGCATGCTTGTCAATAGATTTCATCAGGGATTGTATGGGGAGGATCTTATAGAACAGGCTAGAAAACATGGCTTTCGTCTCTTAGGACCCAGACACCAACCAACAAGTTTAAAGCACTAAGTATTATGACTGTGTTTGCTTGAGGGATTAATGCAAGAAAAATCAATTCCAAAGCAATTGTTAAAATTATTTCAAGACTGAGGAGAGGTGGCAGTGAGAGAAGACTGTGAAGATGGACTAGAACAAGAGGCTCCACAAAGCAAGACTTTGGCACTGAGAAAGAACAAGAAGCCAGTGGTAGGAACTGCAACACAACTGCACTCATAGGTGAGGCATGTGGGTAAACATTTAGTCAGCGCTCGTGGGAGCTGCAGGCAGGGAATGTGCTAAATGGGGTGCAGGGTGTACCCAAAGGCATCCCTTGGAATGTTCATCTATAACCCTTGCTGATCAGTGGAAGCCCCACTGGGATGTACTCAGAGTCTAAGCCGTGAGTTCAACTGGCAATATGTCTAACTCTGGCTACTCACTCGAGTCATTAGGAGAGCTTGGGCTAAAATCCTGGCCTCCATTCCCAAATGCTAATGGCTCCAAGATACAGGCTGCACATGATATGTTTTGTAAAAGCCATGCAGGTTACTCTAAAGGATAAAATTAAAGTCGACTACCACCTCTGCCAATAATGGCTGCCCATTTCTTAGCTTTAATAACTTAGTCAGGTGGTGGTATCAATTATTACAACAAAGAATAAAGAGGATGACATTTTATACAATACATGTCAAGATGACATTTGAATATATTGCATGACAAAATCTCTCAGTTACCTGTATTAAATTAGATAAGAGTTGTAGTAGTAAAGTCCAGAGATATTTTGTATTCCTACCTCTTCTGCCATTTCAAATACCAAAAATTAATTAACATAGGGTTCTAAATTAATGAATGCCTTTAATGAAATGTGAAGAAATTAGCCCATGAAGAAAATACTGAAGATATTCAAGACATGATCAAAATTTTGATTCAAGTTCTATGTACATTATGAATTTTAAAAAGTAGTTTGTATTGTACTATCTTAAGAGAATCATGGCATTGGTTTAGCTGCACATACAATCTGTCCAACTTCTAAGGGCCATAGCTCCTCATGTACAAAAGTCAGAAAAGCAAAACGGAGCAAAACAGACAAACAAAAAAGCCCCCTGCCTTCTCAAGAAATTACAAAACCTAATAAAGGTATTCTAAGTGGGTCTGGCTGCCCAAATAAAACCTCTAATATCTACCTCACATCTAAGCTCTCTAATAATAGTAATTTGACATCTCACTTTTCCTGGGTTTGTGTCTGAAGAAATACAAAAATCTTGGTAGTGATGTTTCTGTAAATTTTGTACCTTTATCTATGTGTGGATAGAGGAAGGCTAGCAACAGCCCCCTAAAATCCAACCATGTCCATTCCCTGAATGCGCTGATCATTCTTTAGATGTCAAATAAATATTTTGCAATAAGATTAAGTCAAAGACCCCAAAATAGGGTGATAAGCTTGGATTAGCCAGGTATCCTCATGACAGGGAGAACTGATCTTGGAGAACAACAGGGAAAAATGACCACATAGGCAAAGGTCAGGGTGAACTGACCACAAGCCACTGACTCTGACTTTGGCCTAATGCAGTTAATTGTAGATATCTGGCCTTGAGAACTATTGGAAGAGAAAAAAAGGCTGTTTTTCTTTTTAAAAATACACTGGTTTGTAATAATTTGTTATAGCAGCTATAGGAAACTAATACACCTACGGCAAGCCATCTGGCATTCCCACCAGTGATAAACGCTGTCACATCACACTTCTCAGTGTTGCTACACGGAGAAATGGCACAGAGCAGACGTACAGACGCACCCTGGCTCTGGCGGCTGCACCTTCTAGGAGCTCTCAGCAGCCCACACGGAGCCCTGCCACATGGCAGGGAAGAGAAATGGCAGCTGGAGCCGCTAAATATGAAATGTGCGAGCCGACCAGAGACTGGCCCCAGGTAGCAAGGCACTAACCACAGAGTTTCACAGTTAGATGCTCGACCCCTGTAGCGGAGAATAAATTCTCACAGAGAGAACAACATTGGCTATAGAATATAGCAGGAAAGCCATCTGTTCTCAAATTAGAGAAAATGGAGGCTAAAACCTGGCACTACAGCTTTCTAATTTAGACAATGAAGAAATCACAGGGCACAGGTAAAAGTATTCTCACTTTTAAATATCTATACATTATTTTTCCTATTTATGCATCTACCTATCTATCTGTGATATACTACCCTGGTTTGCTCTATGATTAAGTGAAAGATTAAATATAAAAGATTAAGGACGGTAGTTTCATGATATACAAACACTGATATATCAATTGTTTAACAGGGATGGTACAAATATGGAGCTAACATGGCTGTATAGTTACTGTGATGATAGATCCCAAGATCTCAGAGTGAAATATCTTAAATTCCTCCAGCCTGTGTTCAGGGAGATGTCATGTGGTATCAAGCAATATGGAGAATGTATAATGCAGTGAAGAAACCTGCAAGAAATTCTCATTTATCTAAGCAGAACTAATTAAGAAGATTTTTGTCATTAACTGATAGTACTGTCCATAATTAACCCAGGATTGATTTAAAAAATTTCCTATGTGCACTTCAGAATCACCTAAGCCTTACAATACTTAATCCTTCCCATTTTACATAGGAGGGAATGCTTGCCAACCAAGATTGATTTGCTCGTGTGACATCATGCAGATGAAAATTACTAGGTTTGGATTCTAACCCAAGTTCATTAATTCAAGACCTTTCTAAAAGTAGGAGAGAATAAAGTTATCATCCATCTTTGGAAAAATTGTATACTCTGCACTTAGTTTACTTAGAAAGTAAGATTGTTTGAATATTTGGGTCAGGGAAGTTTTTTTAGATAATATTGACTGGCAACTTTCACTCATTTGCAATCTATATTTCTGGTCCTTATGTATAGAGCCTATGTACACCCTTTCCTTTTAGATGTCTCTGGGCAGAGTTGTTGATGCCTGTAAAGGACCCACAGCTTGATTGCAATAGGAGCGTGGTCCACTTTTCTCATCACTCAACATGGGGCTGGACGTCCTCAGTGGACATCCACTCCTCTGAAATATCGTGGGATGCAGGCACAAGGTTGCCTTATTCACCTCTATCTGGGCATTCATTGGTTCTTTTTAAAAATTTATTTTAAATATAAAAGAAGGAAAACATATGAACAGATAGACATCCATTTACATAATAGTGTAAAAGCAATACAAACAGCACAGAGTTACAGACAAAGTGGTAGGAAATTATCAATGGTTGTTGTATTACGCATTGATATCTTCAAAGTGGTTTCTCAGGAGAACAAACAGAGACATGCAAGATTGATCAAATAATTAATCATTAACTCTTCCTTTCAGTAAAGTGATAGAAGTCAGTAGTTCAACTATGTTAGCTGTCCTGTATATACATACATACATAATCTCCCTTCCTTTCCTTTCCCTTTTCACTCAGCCCAGTTGCTCTTTAATTTTGAGCATGTTCCTTTCATTTCATGATGTCTGTCCTACCTCCTAATTTTTATTCACTCTTTCAGGTTCTTACACTAGTGAGACAATATATTGCTTACATATGGAGGTCTTGTTTATTTCACTTATGAGTATGGTCTCTAGTTGTGACCATTTATCTGTAAAAGCCTTGAGTTTATCTTTCTTTATGGCTGAGTAATATTCCATTATATAGAAGTACCACAACTTTTTTATCCATTCCTCAGTGGATGGACATTTGGGCTGCTTCCACAATTTAGCAATTACTAATTGTTCTGCTATAAACATGGTGCACACATATCGCTGTGATATGATGTTTTTAGATCGTATGGGAAAATACCCAGAAGGGGAGTGGCTGGGTTGAATGGGACCTCCAGACCTAGTTTGCTGAGGAATCTCCAAACTGATTTCTACAGTGGTTTCACCAGTCTGCATTCCCACCAGCAGTGGAGGAGAGTTCCTATTTCTCCACAGCCTCACCAGCATTTGTTATTGGTTGATTTCTTAATGATAACCATTCTTACTTAGGAGAGATGAAATCTCAGTGTTGTTTTAATTTGCATTTCTTGAATGACTAATGATGTTGACCATTTTCTCATGTATTTATTTGCCATTTGTATTTCTTCATCTGAGAAGTATGTGTTCATTATAGCTTAAAAGCATATTATAAAACATTAGGCTTAGTGTAGATGCATTCCACAAGACCATTTTTTCCTCTTTTTTATTTTAAAGAAAAGAAATATAAGCAATAAAAAAATGGTATAAAATTTGAAAACAGGATTGTAGGAGAGTAACAATGGTTAGTACACTGTGCATCGTTATCCACAAAGTAGTTGCACAGATTGCAAGATATAGGCATGAAAAACTGACCAAACAATATAGGCATGAACCTTTCTTTTCAATAGACTAATGGCAATTAATAGTATAGCTCTTTTAACTATGTTGTGTGTATATATATATATATTTTTTTTTTTTTTTCCTTTTCCCTGCCGTCTTTCCTCCCTCTTCTCCCGTTCCAGTTTTGCTTTCCTTCTGAGCAATTTCTTTCCATTTCACAGTATCTAGTGTACATCTTGGGCCTTATTTATTCTTTCAGTTTCTCACACCAGGGAGTCAATGCGATGTGTACACAGGAGAGACTGATTTATTTCACTTATGATTATGGACTCAGGCTGCAACCATCTCCCTATAAATGCCTCAAGTTTACCTTTCTTTATAGCTGGGTAGTACTCCATTGTATGAAAATACTACTTTATTTTTATCCATTCTTTAGTTAATGAGCATTAGAGTTGTTTCCAAGATTTAGCTTGCAAGAACCATTTTGACCTGTAGAAGCTTTCATTAGTAACTATAACCCTGATACGAAATCTGTACATTTCCTGCCAACTTGTATAAGAGTGTATTGCTCAGGACCCACAGACACTGTCCTGAGGGCATCTCATTGTGCTTGTTCAGCAAGGTCATTTGTAAGAATGACAGCCAGGTGAATAACTCTTGGCAACTTAGGAAGAGATATATTACAGTTATAAGTTCCTTCTAAGCAAGTGTCATGCTCCAGCCTATGGTATACAAATTCAAAACAAGGTCACAAGTCCATACATTATTCTTTTTATATTTGTAAAATGAATTCTTCCAGTTGTATGTGGCAAGTACAAGCTTAATTTAGTTCAAAGGTAAGCCTTAACAAACATGTCAGAGCACATGCTTGAAGCCATAATTGTTATTTATTACAAAGTTATGAATTAAAAGGCTTAATTTACCTCCATGAAATTGCTATATTCTTCCCTAACGAAAAACATCAAACAAAATAAACAGAGGGGCAAACTAGAAATAAAAGTTAGCTTAATACCCTGAATTTAAATCACTTAAAGTGGATGACTCTAAAAATTACCTAATTTTCTGTTACAAAGAGTCAGAATTGAAACTGATTAGTTCTTTCATGTTTTCCGAATGAATTAATTAGCATATTGATTTGGAATTGTTTTGGAAATCTACGTTCTCTGGGACATTATGGGTTGAGTCTAGAATATCTCTCAAAGCCCATGTGCTGAGGGTTCTGTCCCTGATGCCACACTGCTCGGAGGTGGTAGGTGACTGGGCCACAGCACCCTCACCTTGTCAGGGGCTTCATCCATTACTGTGTTTGTGGCTTGGCAGGCGATCGGGAGGTGATGGGAAGTAGGAGGCGGGCCCCTTTCGAGGACACAGGTCATTGCTAGCATGCCTTTGAAGGCTGCGTTTTGTGCCTGGCCATTTCTCTCCCTCCCGCTCTTTCCTTCCTTCCCGCCTTTCTCTCTCTGTCTTTCCTTCCTGGCTATCATGAAGTGAACACTCTTGCTGACCCACAGGACCCTGGCCATGGTATGTTATCTCACTGCAGACAGGCTCAGGAAAAGGGAACCAAGAGAGCATGGCTTCCACCCTCTGAAACCATGAGCATAACTAGACCTTTCTTCATGGAGGTACTGTGTGCAGGTTTCTCCCCCATGGTGGGAAGCTGAGAAACACACAGGAATGACAGGTCTCTTGGTGTTCTGTACTGCAGTCCATGAGTGCATCCTATAGGCAGCTCACTAAGCACCTCCACTCTCCTGATGCTTTGTCGCACACTGCTATACTTTGATCTGGAATCTTCCCTCAGAAAACTTATGTGTTCAGTGTGGAACTTTTGAAAATGATTGGCTCATGAAGGTGCTGCCCATGTTGGCGGATTAACCCCTCACAAGTTGACCGCCTGAATGAGCTACTAGAAGTTTGGGTCTCATTGGAGGAAGTAGGTCACTGACAGTGATAGGAGGATGCATTTTTTTCTCTGTTTATTCTGCTTTTTCTTTGCTTCCTGGCCCCTGTGAGAAGAGCAGGTTTCTTCCTCTGTGCCTTCCCGCTATGATGATTCTGCCTGGGAGCCGTCTGACCATGGACTGAAACTCCCCAAATTCTTCCTCTTTTAAATTGTGTATGTTGGATGTTTTCTCCCAGTGATGGAAAACCAATATAAGTACCACATGAGCATTTTGAAAATGAAGAAAGAGAGATAATGAAAGAGAGAGAGAATAAGACATCGAGTTTCCATTACCACCAAATATTTTTATCTTTGCACAAAACACTCTGGCTTCAGTATAATGAATATTTTCAGGTTGAGATATTTGCTTACATATTTTCTTATAAGAGTTCAAAATGCTTTAATATCACATTAAATTCTTAAGTATCCATCATATAAACCATAACTAATACAGAATGTGGCATCTAGAACACAATGTTTATCTCATATATGAACACTTACAAAGCTATATGTATTGTTACTAAAATATTTGGCAACAAAGATCAGAAACTTATCCATCTAGAATGTACATAAGAAGCTAAAAAGTAAAATTAACCCACGTTCTCCTTCACATAAAACATTGGGAAAAATAATAAACTGTCCGATGATCAAATCAATGTCGAATAGCTGAAGCCCTACTGTCTCTTTTGGGGTAAATATTCACTTTCTCCAAGTATATTGGTCTACTTTTAAAATGTATTCAGGTAACTAATTTGCACCCTACACTGTGAGAAATTTATTTCAACCTTCAGCCAAATTTGCTGTTTTAATTATGGAGAACTCTGTAGCTTAATAAACCTAGTCTACAGCCCACTGCTGAAAGTCTTAGACAGCAGGAGTTTAAGAAAGTCTGGCTCACCATGCAAATGGTACCATCTGTATCACAACATCCATTCCAGAAGTGGTACAATTAAATTAATAGTAAGGTCTGTGAGATAAAAAGGCAGAGACTTCAATCATGTGGAACCCGCTGAGCATCTGTTTAAACTCCAGCAAATAGAAATCACAGCCAGTTCAGTCATGGTTCCCTGGGTTCATCCCTGCCCATGAGTAGAGCTGTGTCCAATTTCCCTGACCAAAGGTATTAAGAACAAAAAAAGGAAAGGGAACAGTAAGAAGACATTAGCTCCCTAAGTACAAATATAAATAGGCTTCACTCTAGTGAGCTTCAATGTCCTGATTGTGTAAGGCCTAGCCGACCAGTCTGGAGCAAATTCAAACACTAGGATTGAAGACGTAATATCTGAGAACGATTCCATCCCTTCACAGAAAGGAAGAACATGAAATATATTTTAGAACAACAGAGCATTGTAACACAGAAGCACATGCTAGTGTAACTTAGAACTCAAAGTCAAGCACATGGTAGAATTAACTTAGAACTTCCACTAGTGGAAGCTTTACTTTCTCCAGCTGTAATATCTACTGCAGGTAATTTTGCATTACATCAATTTTTAAATGACAGATATTGAACAAGATTTAATTTTTATCCTAGGAAAGTTTTTGATTTTCCCTCTGTATCACACAAAGAGGTTGATTCTGAGATTTTAATTTTCACCTTGCCTTACCCAAGCAATTGGCCACTGGGAAAACCTGGGCATGATTCAGAATGTGTCCTTTTGGGTGACATTGCTTCCTCTGAGTTCTTTAAAGTTTTATAATTACAGGGGTCACCCGCAGGAAGTGATGCCTGTCAGATCCACAAGGCAGGGCTGGCCATTATTAAAATGCTTCTGCTGCGAGATTGCAGGACTGGATTCTGCCTCGCTGGAAGGAGTATTAATCATCACTACCTATCCAGCCTGGAGGCTGTGTGCCAAAGCTGCTGGGGTTGTGACACGACGAAGTGAGGTACTACAATGGCTCTGCACTAGATTCTGCACAAAGATTATAAAGAAGTCCCAGGGCACAGAAATTTGGATTGCAAATGCTGAACTGTGGCTTATTGCAGCAACTTATTAAAAAGGGGACCATTTGCATCAAAAGTCAAAAATATATACATGGTGCAAGAAAAACTACTTCTAAATAAAGATGGTCATTCATTTTGAAGTTACTTTAATTTCAGTTATTGAATATTGAATATTATTCATACTTTTATTTAACTGAGGAGTAAAAGTTGTAAATAAGGTTATTTAAAATTACATAAATAATGTCAGCACCTCAAAAGAAGCAGAAGGAATTTAGCACTAAATTTTCTTTCCTGCATATAAAAACTTAAATTGTAAAAAGTAAACATAAAGTTAAACATTTACCTTTAGTCTGTATTTTCCTTTCAGGCTTTTCTTGCTTCTCAATCTTTTCCTTGTGTATTTCTAAGGAAAAATAAAATGTAGAATTTAAAATCTTTTTGCAAAATTATAAAATGTAAACCATAACTATGACCTATACCTTACACTTCTATCAGGTATAAAATTTTATATCTAACAAGCATGTTGATGTATAAAAGGAAAGACCATAATATAGTTCTCCATAAAATCACTTATTTACTGAAATAAGGGAAAATTTGAAACATCTGAAAATCAATTACTTGAAAAAGTTTAAAAATTTGCATTGACAGAGCCATGTGGTCACCATTTTCTACGCTATAATTGACCCACAAACTATAATTATGTTTTATTTCAATTATTGTCAATGCAAATTAAGCATTTTAATAAGAATGTCATTTAGATGTATGAAGATTTAGTTTTTACATATTAAATTAAGAATTTGTGAAATGAACTGCAACCAATATCTAACAGGAAATATATCTCAGAAGTATTGACTCAAAGCTGTGTTTATAATCAGCAGTTAGCATTGCATTTAACCAATAATTGCTTCAAACAGATATGCCACATTCCATTAAATAAGTCAGTTGTACATTTTTCCCAGATATCAGGTTTTAACAAATATATTCAATTTTCTGCTAGCTTTAATACACATATTACCAAGTCTTAGAAAATGAAGTTAATTCTGAATTTACAGTTAATTTATATAGAAGTGAATTTGAGATTCAAGTTTACAAATATGATTACTACCTCTGAAAAGTGACTTAATCTTAAATATCATGGTTTTTCTTTAAAAAATGCTAATGGGGTTTACTTATTTATTTATCACAACTTCATTCCACAGATGGTCCAAGATGATACTAATCACGGTACACATTTTAAAATCTCCATTCATAAATTTGCATTTGCATTTTTGTAACTTTTCCAGAAGTCTACTAAATCAGGACCAATTACAGGAAAACCCTAAATAACTTCAAAAAAGACAGACGCTGACTGTTGTTCTCCTACAAGGAGGCAGCCAACACTGTGAAGATTTTCTCTCCTCAAATGTTGCCATTAACTAGTCTTTCCACTATTAACATCATCATTCTGTCACTCTCATCCCGTGCCAGACCAAACAGGGCCAGAAAGAAACAGATGACGTCAGGTGCTCAGGCACAACTCTGAATAAATTCTCTAAGGTCCCAGGAAGTGTCTCGGAAAGGCATGGGCACTTCTGTCTTCCATGTCTCTGACTACCTTGCTCATGAATGTCTATAAATTCTGCTCTAGCATAGTTTCTCAAGTTGGTGCTGTGGTCCTTTTGGTTTAGACGAATCACTGTTCATAGGCATGGTGCACTTCCTCTGTGCATTTTAGGGTATTTAGTAGCAATCCCTACTCCTGTGAGACATTAACAGTGCTTGTAACCACCCTTCAGGCATGGCAATGTCTTTAAACATTGTCAAGATCCACTACAGAATGAAATGAATCCTACTTGAGAGTCACTTCTCTAAAGTTGCAGCATAACCAGCCCAATAACCTAGTAACCCTTTGCCACTGTCTAGACTATACTGACTGGGCACTGCACACCGTGCATCCTAAGTACATGCCACGCTGTTTGTTATCCAAAATCAATATGTACTATATGTCTACAGAATACACAAGAGTGTGAAGATTCAGTATTAAAAAGCATTAGTTTAGTATTAAAAAGTGAGTCATTAGTAAATCTTAATAACATTTGAAATTATATTATTCGGGTGTAGTGATTGTGATGGAGTTATTGCTGGGTCAGCTTGGCTAATACCCTCAGCTGTTCAAAGGAGCACCAATCCAACCGTTACTTAAAGTAGTCTGCAGATATAATAAAAATCGCCAGTTAACTTTAAGTGAGAAGGCAATTCATTCTTGATAATTGGGTAGATTTGTCTGACCTCCAGAGAAAGCTTTAAAAATAAACACCCATTTTCCCTGAACAAGAGAAGAAATTCTTCCTGGGGCCAAAAGCGTTGGTCCTGGTTTCGGGTTGGGCCTGTCATCTTCCCTTCCTGACTGCTGTCACATGGTTTCAAACTTCCTCCACGGTCTCCACAGTCAACAAACTCCCAGGGATAAAGACAGGGTGTAGATTTGTTTTGCGTTTCTGGTACTAGAGATTAAACCCAAGGTCTTCCCATTGAACGATGTCCCAGCCTGTTTTTATTGTTATTTTGAGACAGGGACTTGCTACATTGTAAAGCAGCATGGACTGGGCTCCAGATTGTGATTTTAACATAACAATGAGCCTTCCTTATCTCCTCCCACCGTAATTTTTCATTTGAACTTATGCCGACATACTGGATTGAAGATCATTAAAATTGATTTTATATTTAAAGTTAATTTTATATTTTCTATAAATATGAAATTAACTTTATATTTCTTTTTTTAATGTGGCTCCCTTAGAAGCGGGTGTATGCATGTGAGTACGTGGGTATATTCCACAGACACCTGCTGGCCATTCAAGAAAACAAGGAAGGAACCTCAGAAATCATGCGGGACGATCCGATGTGACTTAGACTCTTCCGCAGGATCTGGTACTCGCAGCCACCTGCGTGAAGAGTGCTGCAGGAGCCCCCTAAGCTATGTCTGATGTGGGGCACTTGGACAGATGACGGTGTGTGAGAGTCTGTATGGTGGTCCCTGCTGGTCGGTACTCCAGTTCCCTGACAGACAGGCGGGAACTCGCGCCCAGAGGACAGACGGGGGCGGCAGGCACACGAACTACAACGGCTCCTCTACCTCTATGCACAGGGCTGCGTCCCATGAAAGGGAGTGGGAGCCAGACTGTGGCAGACATGAACTGAGTGGGGGTCCATCCCCCAGGGCAAATAAAGCAGATACATCTCAAGCAGCCTGAGATCTGCAACACTGGTCAGGACTTGTCCCTGTCACTGAGCATTGTTCCACATCCCAGACTTTTTGAAATGGCCTAGGTGCCACTCAATGGGTTAAGGGTTAAACAAAATGTGTGTTATGTACACTATGAATTACCACGCAGCTATAAAAAGAACAAAGTCCTACCATTTTCAGCAAAACACATGGGTCTAGAGAGCACCATGTCAAGTGAAATAAGCCAGGATCCAGAAAGAGAAGAGAAACATACTCTCTATCATATGTGGAAACTAAAAAATGGCAAGCTGAATGGTAGAAGAGGCCTGACAGGAGATTGGGAAGGGTGCAGAGGGAGAGAAAAAGAGGGCTTGGATGTGACCCATGAATGCTGTGTGCGTGTGTGAAAATATCACAACGAACTCCATCAATACGTATTTAATCCATGTCAATAAGTTTTTTGAAAAGTTACTATGCGGATCAAGAGATGGAAGAGAGGGAGAAAGACGCAATGAAAAAAGAAAGTGTGTGCTGTACGTGTACCCACTCCACGCAGGAATGCAGACATGGTGTCCTCCAAACGTGTCCCAGAGACTCCACGCGGGAATGCAGACATGGCGTCCTCTAAATGTGTCCCAGAGACTCCACGCGGGAATGCAGACATGGCGTCCTCCAAACGTGTCCCAGAGACTCCACGCGGGAATGCAGACATGGTGTCCTCCAAACGTGTCCCAGAGACTCCACGCGGGAATGCAGACATGGCGTCCTCCAAACGTGTCCCAGAGACTCCACGCGGGAATGCAGACATGGTGTCCTCCAAACGTGTCCCAGAGACTCCACGCGGGAATGCAGACATGGTGTCCTCCAAACGTGTCCCAGAGACTCCACGCGGGAATGCAGACATGG